>PPHD01019822.1:0-13924 GCA_002909625.1 Bambusicola thoracicus
CCAGAATATATTGGAAAGTTCTGACCTTTAAATGGCAATTACTATACAGGAAAAGTACGCAAGCAACCAAGCAAGTAGCAATTTCATAAATGCTTACACATATCCAAGGACACAAACACTTGAGCAGCCATGCCTGTGATGCATAAAGGAACTGACTAAATCCCTATGAACTGCCAAGGACTTACTGGAGAAATTTGAGTTTTAATGCACAGTCTCAAAAAATAAAAAGAAACCCAAGAACAACAAGCTGGTTTTGCTTTAAAATGCTCCTCATAAAGATTACTGCACCGTCATGAAGCCATGTATGAGTGGATGCTGTCAAACTGTCCTTGTACAGACCTGTTGGTGCAATTCTGGCTTCCCCCAGGCAGAACCCTTTTATAGCATTAACTTTTGCTGAGGATGAAGCAGAAGAACTTTGTGCTCACATTGGTTATCATCCGGATACAGAACTCCAACAACTAAAAACCTGTACAACTTGACTTCAGGTTTTAGATTTACCATTCCAAGAATAGAAGAAATATCAACAGTTATATTAAAAATAACACAGAATATGAAAAATAATTGAAGAATAAAAAGAGTGACAAAACCTTAAAAATCATTACGGACTATGAGTTTAAGCTAAATATTAAAGCATTAAACATTAATTCCTTCATAACCTTTATAGGCCTAGTTTCTATGTACACATAAGACTTGGACATAAAGCCCTTGAGGTTTTCTTCTAGTACCAGAAATGGACAGTCCTTCATACAGTGGAAAAAGAGAAAACATAGGTCTGAAGAGTTTTTATTAGAGGAGAAAAGCATCATTATTTTTATGCTTTGTATAAAAAGCAACTGGATATGTAAATGTCCGAACAGGGATATAAGTCTCTAAACCAACCAACCATTTCTGAGGAAAATTATGCTTTATGTAATGGTTCCATTTGCATAAAAACTGTAAAAACGGTCATAAAAAACAAATGAACTTCTGAAATCTGTCTGCTCATTGTCATGTGACAGATGGCTCTGGCTGCCTGGCAGAAAGCAAACAGCTACCTAGCTGGTCCTCTCTGACCTCAAACAGAATCATTTTGGTCTATCCACTTTTTCTGTTTGTTTTTTTCTTAAATGAGCACAGTTGAATTTAGGTATCTTTACAGCAGTAAGTCATGCGTGTGCAATTACAGAGAAGAGGTCAAAAGGAAATAGTGATGAGCCCAACAGATGACACAGCTGGGGAATCTCAACAGAATTGCTCTATGTAAAATTACAGTGCACCGAAACACCAAATGAGTCCAGCAATACTTTTGTGCCTGCAGAAACAATGAATTAGGACTCCATAACAAAAAATAAAACCAACAGTGATAGTCACTGGGAATTACGATGGCCTTGAATGATGAATCAAATAAAAAGGTAGCAGGTTTCAGAATGCTTGGCTTCACTGTACAATCAGAAGGAAAACATCCGTCTGTGTGAAAACAGAGCGCATTTCTCACTGCTGACTGTGACAGTTCTGCTTTCTGGATGGCTCCTGTACCTATTCCTAACCATACTGGGCTCCCAGCATCCAAACACCACCACAGCTAATCCCTAGGGATGGCTCTCAGGAAGTGAACACATTTCTAAAGGAGGTGGTAAGAAACTTTTCACAAGAACACCAGTACATAGCTTGCCAGCTGCTGGAATAAACACTACTTCTTGCTCTTATCTGAAGAGCAGGTTCCATAGTTGATTCCCCTCATTATAAGAGATCATCCAGTACAGACTGACCGAACACTTTAATGTCAGTCATGAAAGATCACCAAAACGGCAGTCCAACTCTGCACCCAAGACAGACACACACGTTTCCAGACTTGCACTATTCATTCTAAACAGACTAAATAGAATTAATACCTCCATATGCCAACTTGCAAGTAAGAGCTTACATCCCAGGTCATCCCTGCTCGCTGCAGCTCCCCCTGCAGAGAAGCACAGATTCTGTCACTCACATTCTGGATGTCACCACTATTAGCCCTTTTGTTCTGTTCAGACTCCATATGCTTCACCCTGAGTACTGCTGGTTTAGTGCTATCAAGCAGCTAGCGATCTCACCATTTCATACCCATTTTCCTCTTCATACCTCAGCTCACAGTTACCCACACTTGGCTGATGACCACATTCATTAGTCATGAATAGATTCCTGAGGAGCTTTCCTGTGTCAATTCACTATGTTCCAGCTCCTTGCAGTCTACATATGAAATCCTTGCTGCTGCCCCTAACATAATACCATCTTCCTGTTCTTTATAGTCATATTTCAAGATACAGATAAATGTAAACACTGCAGAATTTCTTTGCTGCAACTGCAAAACAAAAGGGCCCTAAGACAAGGTTAAATGATTTAGAGCAGAAACTTGCAAAGAAAAGATAAATCACCTTTTTTTACTCTCAGTACAATGCTTTACAGTCATCTTAATCTTTTCTTATCAGCTGACATTTCCAACACATGCAAGAAGTGCTCTTATTATGCTGGGGAGCAACAAGGATCAAGCTCTTCAACCTGGCAGTCTTCTATCAACAACAAAAGTGAAAAGATACAGCAACTGCAGGTCCAACATGATGTCATTAACCAGTGACACAAATGGTAATATACTGTATTACTGTTGATAAAAAGATGCCATGGAAGATCAAGACTCATTTTATCTAAGGGCAAACTCAAGCTGCTGGTAACTCATCCCCGACAGTTTAAAAAGAAGGGCAGCACATGACAACTCTGCATTAGCACTTGATGGCAGATGGAAGAGGGGAGGGGCTGTGTGTGCTGCTCATGGGCATGGGAGATATCTCCTTCTGGTGTCACTGCCCAGTTGTGATCATCTAAGTGGGAGAAAGTAAGGAAGCATCTATCACAGTGTCAACAAATGAATAAAGAAATTACAAACTAGCTACTTAAATTGTTCTTCCTCATCACACAGAAGGCTGTCTGGTAATGAGTTATCACAGATACCCCAGCTTATCTTCTGCATTGTGTATCCAAACACATTTTAGCTAAATTAAAACCATGCAATTAAGTAACTAATCAGTCACAACCACTTGAGTTTAAACAGTTTAAGAAATTACCATGCGCTTAGCTAGAACGTGACATCTATATACACCATGACTAAGTTGGCCAACTCAAACTATCACTGAGGTGATTTACAATAACCCATTGCATTCCATGTCACAGAAGACCTGGGAGCAACAATCAGCTGTGCTGCATCAGGCAAGGGAGAATGAATTTCCAGGCAAGGGGACAACAGCTCCTTCAACATCTGTGCCTTGAGGGTACTGTGATGGAAGTTCTTATTTTGAAAGCTCTGTAAGTGATAAAATTCTGAGCTACCAACAGAGGAAAGATGCTAGCACAACATTTTTAGCACACCTTTATTTTTATAAAAGATGTTTGAATTGAAATTAGTTATATCATCTCTTAGTAACACTTGTATCAGCGTGAGCTCACAGACCTTTGCCACTAACAGGTGGAGATTAAGAGGCAGAAAACCAAAGAGACAAAACTTTCCTGGTGAAGAAACAAGTCCACAACAAAGGGAGAATCTTGCCTTCCATAGACACACATTGCACAGAATTGCCATGCTAAAAAAGCCCTTTTCCTATAGAAAGTTAACAGCTTAATTTGGACAGGAGAACACTCACTGGAAGACAGATTGTTTCTCTTTGTAAGTCTATAATACAACAAAGACTGACATCATCATTTTGATGCTTATCTTGAACAAGCAACCTAGAAGGCAATGTCTAATAAGAAAAAAATTTAGAAAGTGACTTTTATGTAAAATTGTCAAGCAAGTCCCATTGAAAAGTATAATAAATATGAGCCCAGCTGCTGTGGCTCAACATTAACCAGCTTTGTGATGTATTGTTTGTTTGGCCATGAGATGCTTGCTGAGACAAGTTAAACTTCAATCTTGAGTTGTATTATTAAGTCTTTCAGGGAGAAAATTCTTCTTTGTAGTTTTTGTTATCTCAAAATACGTTATATTTGAGTACCAGCAGATGAACAAACATTCTCTTATTTTACACATGCATCGGCTTTTTGCTTTTATCTTGTGTGTGAAATCGGTGTTCAAGAAATGGATACCACTGGCTAAAAGCAACCCTAATGAATGCAGGGGTTCTGAGAAACTTCACCCACGCAGGTCAGGCGGTGAACCTTACACTTAGCTTACAGCACTGCCACTGCCGCAGCCTTGGCTTCAGCTGAATAGACAATCCTATCGAACTGTGTACAAAAGGCTGCCGACAGCACAGCTTTCAGCTATGATCTAATCAGGATGTGAACTGGGTATTTTCCCCCCTCGTTTTCTTTGTGACTATGAGAAAAAAGTCATGGAGTACTATTACCACTGCTAATACACACAGTATCCAAACACAGGATCCAAATACAGCATTTTGAACTCTATAAAGCAGCTTGTTTTCTCCTAGAGGTTTATAGATAAAACCCTCCAGACATTTTTGCTGACAGGCAGCTAATTACATCATTGTTTCCAGTTTCATGTTGCACAACTCCCATGAACAAGGTGTGCCTTAAAATTAGATGGTGCAGTCTGTACGCTTAACCTGAGTAGGTCGATAATTTAAATATTAACACTGTTACGGAAACAAAAGCAGACATCCTCATTAAAAAGTAGTCATATACACACGTTGTGCTCTTTTAAGAAGGCAAGACAATGTTTTCAGACTCAGTACGAACATCTGGATGTCTGCCACACGATAATGCCTTTTGCTCCCATACCCACAGTGGCAGTCAATTTGATAACTTTGTCCTCCAGGACAAGGTAACTGAGTCACGCTGCAAACTTAATCATGTCACAATACAAAGCCGATATGATGATCTCATCATTGTTCCAGGAAAAGTAATAAACGCTATTTCCTATTTACACTGGAAAATCCAACTTTTGGCAAATACCTTACAAAGGCCCTGACCACATAGTACACAGAACGAGTAATGTGATTGGCACGCTATGAAGGAAAATATTCATCTAAGCTAGACGGTGGAGTTTTGAAGTTTAATCATCTCTACGATCCTTTCTGGAAAGGTTAAGGTACCTGGAAGTTACACTGATGTCAGGTTAAAAATAATTTCATAGATTAAAGTAAAGATTTATTGCTCTATTTCAAGCACTCAACCCAATCTAAATTAGTTAGCTCGTTTTGAAGCATGCAGAAACAAAATCTAAAATGACTAAACCTGACTTAAAAAGAATACCTGTCTAATCAAAGCCTCTTGCTCACCTGTTGGGATTTTCTTTTGGTTTTGGGTGTTCTTTTTTTTTTTTTGTTATTTTTTTGTAGAGCTAGCAGGAAAAGTTTTATCTTCTAAGAGTTACTGATTGCTTATAAAGATTTGAAGAATGATTGAGATTATCATTTTAAAACAGCACCCAGGGGAACTGGGTGGATCAAGGGATTGTTAATGAGATATCAAGTCTTCCACATCCACACTGCTGATTTAAATTCAATCCAAAGATCACCCATCTGGTGGTCATCTGATGATCTGCAAAAGAGGTGATATTCTTACCTTACATGTTTTAAGAACACTGAACTGACAGCGAATTTGAAACTGTTTGCCGTGAAACCAAGGAATGAGGTGACAATGAGAATAATTAAACCAAGTTTTTATCCCTCAATACAGTAACATAAAACAAGGCACTGGCTTGCTGGATCAGGTTTAGATCACAGTTACTTTCCTGAAACTGCTTACAATAAGCATTTCAGACTCAAAGGCTACTAAGGAAAATTGAAATTAAGTATTTCAGTAAGGTAAAAATTACTAAGTCCCAGGGTAGACATATTGGGTTTTAATGACTTATAATTTACAGAGAAGCCATCACTAGATGCAAGTCAGACAGCTTCCTATTATGGTTTTCTGAAGGAGTAGTTATTATCACATGTCAGCTGCTCATAATGTAGCACTATTTGGTCTTCTCTCATTTCATAAAAGCAAACTAATCATTTCCAAACATTTATTTACCAGTGAATTCAGACTCTAGCTTCACTTATACATTATAGTAAATATATCATTTTAATATACTTACTAGTCACAGCTGTTCTACATACATTTGTTTGAACTATTTGCAACTCCGAATACTATGATTCTTCATTTACTAATGGGACTTAGAACAGATGAACTGCATGAGATATGAATATTACTCTTTGCTGACTACTGGACTGGGTCAGACTAAGAGTCCACCTCCCAGGCCTAAACCTCTTTGCTCCCAGTACATGACATGGCTACTCATTTCAAATGGCTACAATGGAAACCAAACCCACAGCCAGCACATGGAGATGGACTGACTTACCTGCGCATGAATCAGTGGGTTGGGCACACACTAATTGATGCAGTAGGAGCAGAGCCTTTTCCTCTCAGTCATCCTTCTTCCTTTCCCCATTCCCTCCCAAAAGTACTCCTTCCACCGCTTAATCCAAGGCCCTTCTCCCAGCAGGAACCTCCCTCTCAGCTCCATGGCAATTACTTCCCACCTGTAGGACAGGAAACCACCAGAGCATGGAATGGGAAAGGCTAGAGGAGTCCTTTGTTGAGTCTTTCAAAGGATCCCTCTACTGAGTTCACTGCTCTACTAAGGATGCCAGCCTCTTTGCTGGGCCCCAGGAAAAATCCAGAAAAAGTGTCCCTTAGTCCAGGAAGAGGTAATATGGTCTCTAAGTACTGAAAGGTGCTGACCATCCACAGGTGTCTCCCTCATCCCTCCATGATTCCACCAAAAGCTCATGTAGATTCTAAAATGCCACCCTACAGCAGGTTTTCACAGCAGGCCAAAGCTGCCCAGCACAGCAGGACAAGTTTCTTAGTCAGGGGTGAAGAGCAACGCCACAGAGTGTGAAAGAGGACACTTTGAAGGAAGATATTAGTGGTTTTCCAGCTGGTTCTTTCCTACTCCCTTCCTCTTGTGCACTCCCTTCCAGCTCCCACTCAGCCCTGGTTTTGCTAGCCATTGCTCTCTTGACACCCACACACTTGTCTTAGGGGATGAAAATGGCAAGCATAATTCATGGGAGGGGAATGGGGGACAAGGTTCCTTCATGTTATTACGGAAGTAACACCAACATCAACACTTCTCTCAGTGTCCTTGGGGAAGCCTTGGGTACAGTCCTCTGTGAAGTGGTTGGTGAGAACGTAGAGCTGACCCTTTGTGGCCAAATTCACAAGGTTTAGCAAGTACCTGAATCAATAGAATCCATGAAGAGAAGGTCTACAGAGGAAGCCCTTTCTTCTCCCATTTCCTGTGATATGTAAGAACGGTGCCACCCTCTGCCATGAGGCAGCTGACGCGCTTCTTGATACCCTTCTATGCACAGTCTAGCAACCCTGCCCATGGTTTGGGGGGTTGTAACTAGAGGATCTTTGGGGTTTCTTCCAACCCAAGTCATTCTATGATTCTATGATTCTCCAATTCCTCAGTCACGAGTGGAATGTTTGATCAGAGAAACATGACCCAGGACAAGGGGTCTTCCTGGAGCCAGACTTCACCCTCTCTCTCCTGTCCTTCAGTACTCTAGGATGGATAAGGCAGGTGACTTCAGACTCTAAAACATATCGCACCAGAAACCAGCTTGCCACAACCAAGTAGCCTTTTTCACAGTATTATGGTAAGTGGACTGGCATACACTTTTGCTACATGCCAGCACCTTTCCAACAGGAGTAAGGCTTATTTTTCTTCCTATTATGTGAGCCAAAATTTCCAAGAGGCCTTTACAAAGCCCATGTCCTCTAACAGGCTATTGTAAAAATGACAGTAGGCCATTCCTTGCCAAAATTAGAAACCAGTGACTATTACAGAGAACAAACAGCAGTCTAAGAGAGGTGCTGACCCAGCCAAGAGGGAAGCTTCTTACTCACTTCTAGTCCCACAGACATCTTAGACCAATATCATGCAAGCTCCAAAGTCTGTATAGTTAGGGTGATTTTTCCTTACATACATTATTCAATATCTATCATTACTGATACGATACTGAATGTTATCTGCAATTCAGTCATCCATTCAATCAATATTTTGTCTGCAACTCTTCACAGCAAGTCTTAGTTTTAAATAACTCTATTATTAAAAACCTTTGTCACATTGCTTTTCATCTCACTACTCAGGCTATTTATGAATACATTCCATAGGAAAGATCTTGGTGGGTTTACGATAGTAATTCACGTTTATGGTGAAAAACTAACCATTTATCATTTCCTATCATTTAATCTGTTATTAATCTTGAGAAGAACTTTGCTCTTTCCTACAGCAACTAAGTTGCTTTAGGAAGTCCTAATGAGAGACCTCATAGAAAGACTTTTAAAAATCCAAGTCTACCATACCAAATAGATTGCAACTCTTCACAAACTACTGAGTCACTTGGAGGAACTGGAGAAATATTAATTTCATCACAGAGGTGATATTGACTATTACTTAAGGTGCCATATTTACTTTTAGTTTACCTGTCCTTTCCTTATTACCATATCGACCAGTCCTGTCTTAGAAAAGACAGAGTTAATTGTTTGTAGATCCTTGGAGACATTTTAAAAGTTTTAGTATAGATGATGATTTCACTTGATAGGTTGCACACCACAATTACAGGCTAAGCAGCTTCATATGAGTTCCTCTAGAATTCATGGACAATTGTGGACAATCACCACCAGGAGCAGCTGACCTGTTACTACTCAAATTACTCTAGAACATCTTTTTGTAACACCTCAATTTGTAGACATTTCCTTATACATAAAAAAAGGATTGAGATGACAAAACTGTAACTTTTACTAGCAAAGATCAGAAAGTCTGTAAAGTGAAGTCTGTGGCATAAGAGTTTCCCTCTTCAGAGGAATTCTTCCTATGTCAGCATACAAGATGAATCTTTGACACAAAGATTTAGCAGTTTCTCAAAGCTCTGTAGATAGCAATGAATGACTACTTTCATTGCCAACAATGTATTTTCTCATTTGATGAACACCATTAAAGAGGACTGCCTATGACCATGAAGAATGGCACTCTTGTCTCTATCATAAGACAATTATTTGAAAAATATACAAAATCAGAATATAAACCGGATAACTGACCATGATAGCTAACTGAATAATCAAATTGCTAGAAGTACACAAACAATAACCAAAATTATCTCTTCCTCAATGTTTATAGACAAACGTTCCATAAAATATAGAAAACTACAGACATTTGGAAGTCCTCTTACGGACATCACACCTGGAGGTAAGCCATCTCAACATCTTGAAATGGTTTCTTACAATTTCTCTTTAAATACATCTGCAGGAGTTTCCTCCAGGATAAGACAGCTAATAGTGATTGTGTCTGTTTGTTATCACATTTCCATTCAAAAATTTTGCATGCCAGAGGGACTGTCCTAAAAAGTGACACTCAGTGACACCCGCTATAAGGCATAGCTTCTGAATTTGCTCATAAAAATCAAAATGAGAAATGAGTTTGAAGAGCATGTCATGTATGTGCTACAAATACATGGGAACAAGCACACAAATATAATTAACATATCTAGCTTTTGAGTGTGAGAACAAATTGTGGGTGTATTAGTTCTTGCTTAATGAGAGCACCACTGAGAAGTACTTTTCAAAAGGATAATAAGGCAGTGCAGAGGACTAAGATTCATGAAACTATTTAAGAGAAGAGGATAATTTTGCAATGGGTGTGGACTGTGGGAGTTTTCTGACTGGATGCTCAAAGCCAAGAAAAACTAACCCTTTCTTCTTTTTCTAAATGAAGCAAAACCTTCTCATAAAGAGATCATGTAAATGGAAAAATGTTACTGCTATAGGATATGCAAGTACATTAAAACCAGGATATTACAGCATTTAATAAGCAGAAATCACAGTTTAGAGTGGGATGCAAAATAAGAAATGTAAAATTAGAAAATGTTGCAAATGTATCTGAAGACATAACCACAGTATTCATGAGAACACTGTGCTTACAGTGTTAGCAGAGGAAAATTTGCATAATTAAAAGGCATTGATAATTTTCGTAATGCAGGTGTAGCAGTAAGAACATCACTGCATTGTAATTAGGAGAATTATACGTCAGTCTCATTTTAAATTGGACTCAAACTTCAGACATGTTAGTGACATTTATATGAGTAAAAGTTACTGGAACAACCATATTTAAAGCACTAATGGGCAACTAGCCTTTAGTTAGTTGAAAAAAAAAAACACTGTCAAAAGTATGCTGCTAACCAACATTTGAAGGAAAAAAAAAAGTTTCTCTAGACAGTCTTTGATGATGTGGGACTGGAAATGCTAAATTAGGGAAAATGTCAAAGAGTGGCCAGGGTGTGGAAACAGAGGGCCGACTGGCACAAAACAAAAAGTGCAATAATCAGACTGTTAACAAAGAAGTCTTATGGGTGAGACTGCCCCAAGAATAAGCTGGAAGCTGGCCACGGGGATGGAAGAAGAATCTGATGGAGGGCAGTCATGGCCTCGTGGCTTTCATTTTTTTATTTCACAAAAAAATGACTTAGGAAAGTCAAGGCACAGATGGAACTGAATTTCGTGAGGGACATGAAAAACAACAAGAGTTTCTTTAGATACACTGAGCAGAAGAGACAGGCAAAGGAGCACATACCCCTCTGATAAATGAAACTCTCCTCAGACATAGAGAAGACTGAGGTACTTAACAAGTTCTTGCCTCATTCTCCACAATCAGGCTTCCCATTGACTGCTGTGTCCCTGAACTTCTGAGCAGGGGCTTGGGAAGCAAAATCCTCCCTGCATAAGAGCAGAGTAAGTCTGAGACCACCTCATGAGGCTAAATGTGTACAAGTCTATTGGGAAGATAACACGCATCCCGTAGTTCTGAAGGAACTGGCTGATGTGGTTGCAAAGTTGCTCTCCATCATATTTGAAAGATGATGTCTGTCAGGCAAAGTCCCTGTGACTGGAAAAAGTGAAACTTCATTCCCATGTTCAAGAAAGGGAGAAAGGAAGACCTGGGGATCTCAGGTTGATGAGACTCACATACATGCCTGAAAAGATTGTGGAGTGTTGTGCTTTGGTTGAAGCAATCCCACACATGAGTACAGACTGAATGGAGAGAACTCATTGAGAGAAGCCTTGAGGAGAAGAACTTGGGGGTCCTGGTGGACAAAAAGCTGGACATTGAGCCAGTAGGGTGCACTTGCAGCCCAGGCCAACTGCATCCTAGGCTGCATCAAAAGAAGGACAGCCAGGAGGGTGAGGGAGGTGATTCTTCCTTTCTACTCTGCCCTCATGAAGCTCCAGCTGGGGTCCAAGCATGGGGCCCCCAATACAGCAAGGATGTGGACCTGTTGGTACAGGTCCATAGGAGGGACACAAAGATGATCAAAGGGCTGGAGCATCTCTCCTACAACAGTAGGTTGAGGGAGTTGGACTTGTTCAGCTTTGAGAAGGCTTCAGGGAGACCTCACTGTGGCCTTCCAGTACGTGAAGGGAGCTTACAAGCACGAGGAAGATCGACATTTTATATGCTCTAATAGATACAGGACAAGGAGGAATGGCTTCAAACTAGAAGATGGGAAATTTAGGTTAGATGCTAGGAAGAAATTTTTTACTCAGAGGGTGGTGAGGCACTGGCACAGGCTGCCGAGATTAGTTACAGATGTCCCAACTTAGGATGAACTCAGATCTTGAAAGTTGAGACACTGCCTGTGTTCAAGTTTGCTTCCATGGCTGACTGACAGAAGGTAAGATTTCTTTACATCCTCTTTTCCACAAAAGCCTGTAGCAACAGATGGCTTTTGCAGCATAATCTAAAGGTCAACAACTTCTGACCAGCAAACTAATGGGGAACAGACCAGAGACTGCAGCAATATCAGCACTGGGGAAATCTAATGAAAAATAGCGTTCATATGCAATCAGTGTTTCACTATTGCACAAGGACAGAGGTAGCACCTGATGTGCCCAAGGTATGTTCAAATCAATAAATGAAACTTCAGTCAGGCAGTTTGTAATGTGGGCAAGTGGTCAGTAAAACCAGTCACTCACATTCAACAGCAGAGGTCATCAAGCAGTGAAACCAGTGCTGTCTCTGAAGCACTACACAGCCTCTAAATCGAAAGGCAGAGGTAAAATATGTCTGAAAAAAAAGAAAAAAGAAAAAAGAAACAGTATTTTCTATATGGTTTTACTAGTCAGGGTACTTAGTACCTTTGACAGTAACATTTTAACTGAACTTGCCACACACACTAACTTTTAGATATGAATTCTATGTATTCACAGATCTATTCACAGACATTAGCAAAGCCCAAAACACCAGTTGCTGCAACAGTAGTAGTAATTTCAGTTATTATGTAATTGATAATTAATTTTGTTATTTAAATTGCACTGTTATTTTGTACTTGGACTATAACACCCCATACTTTCTTCAGCATGCACTCTTCTAAATATGCCTCATAGGAATTTTTCTCTATTTTAACAAAATTCTGAGATATTTTTTTAACACTACTGAAAGCATTTAGCTACATTCCCAGCTGCAGACTTTTAAACAGGACCACGGAACATAAACGTGTGAGAAGGGAAGCACACATTTTAAAGAGCTGGCTAAAAGTTGGCGCTTTGATTTTTGCCCTAGTTGTTGATTTGATTCCATGAGACCATGAAGAAGACCAACCAGTGGGAATTAAAACATTAGATCACAATAAATCAACAGACATGAAAACATTAGCTCAGGCATTAAATTTACATTTTCCAGACCATTGGCTCTTGTGACCCAGAATATACTGGGAAATGTGAAGTTCTGCTGTCAGTTCTGTAGCTCAGTTTCACTTTAGCCCAAAGCAGCGATTGTGAAGTGCAGTCTCTGGCTTCACTCTCTTGCTCCACACCGTAGCATACTTGGTTTTAGGCATGGCATACTTAAAACCCAACTGTACATAGGAGTGAGGAAGATAAGGACCTTGCTCAGCCTCAGAGGGGGCTGATGCACTGTTTAAATGGTAACAGCAGCTGCTGGGAGACCATAAAATCAGCCACAGAGCTGCAGGAAGCTTTAGCGCACTGGGTAAGATGGGAAATTCCAGACATTTTCTAATATGGAAGAAGTTTTTAAACAAGGACATATTGAGCTGCCACTTGTTGAACCATTTCAAGCTTCTAAAAAGCTTTTCAAATAAAGAAAGAAGTTTCAAGGTAAGGCAAAAAAATACACCGCCAAAACAGAAGTTCCTGACACGAGCAATAACTTTTCAGAAAGGTAGCTCAGAATAAAAGTCATCAGAAGTTTTAAAACTATACTTCGACTATTATCTGGTTATTTCCTGGTAATCTTTTGGGAAACTACAGAATAGCTTAGGAAAAAATTAAACCTGAAGCAGACACTTAAAATGAAAAAAAGAGAGCAAAATCACTCCAAAGTTACAGTTATACAACTGTTACACAATTGTAGTAGTCAGAAAATGCCAATAATAAGCAACCATACGTGTCATGTTGGGTACTACCTATGCCAGAGAGGAAAAGAAAAAGATATTTTGCTGCATTTTGGCTAACCTGCTTTTAGCATGCTTTCTCTCCCTAGCATCACCACCGTGTACCCCTAACTCTGTGCTGCAGTACATACCTTCCATGGGTTGCCTTTTTTTTTTTCCCCCCTCTTCCCCGTCTCCACATTATTTCAGACACCGCACTAGAATAACACTGGCAACCAATGTTTAAACACATTCACCGCTATCACAGTTTCAACAGCAGTGCACAAAGGCTGTGATGGTTGCATCCTATCCACTGCTATTCAGTCTGCTCAGCTCCACCGAGCCACCCTTGTGGAATGCACATGTAAAAGTCCCTTTTGATATCTAAAGTGAACAACAGCTCTCTCGGACCTCTAATTTCACCTCTCTTGCAGAAAATTCAGATAAAGAAAAATCAACATAACGAGCAAGTTCATGGTGGGAACATTGCCCAGGCACTTAAGAATATTTAA
>PPHD01019824.1:0-13459 GCA_002909625.1 Bambusicola thoracicus
ACAGCAGTAGAAATGAGCAACTGCAAAGAACTCTCTTTGAGGCATTTGGAGCTCTTTCTAACACTCTAGCTGTGTGTGCACACAAGCTGACCTGCCTGCATTTCAGTGGGAATTTTGAGCTGACTTTAAGTCACTCACAAGAGTTACGAGAATGAAGAACTGCACTGGAGTTGTTCTATAAAGGCAGCCAACAGAGAGGCATTCTTTTGTTAATATAGTCATTACATGAGAACGATGTCAAATGCTAGCTTTCATGCCAGCTGAAACTTCGTCTTGGGGAAAACGTTCTTTGAAAGTTGCAATCACTCCAACTGCATTGAAATCAAGCATTTAAACCAGAAGAATTACTTTAGGGTTCTTTTTTTCTCCTCCTTTAAACGTAGCCAAACTGTTTGCTTTCTAAAATATAAGGACTTCACTTAGAGCTTGCACTTCACACCAGATACACAGGACCAGTACTCCAACTTTCATCCAAACCTCAGTCTTGCAATGCCTTCCCACCCAGCAACGTTTCCCTGTTTGACATTCAGTTCCCCACTTCCTTCTGCAACATCTTCCTCTGCAGTGTCATCTCCTCCTGCAGTTCCCAGTAAGGTCACTGCCTCCCAAATCTCTCCCCTAGGAGACCATTCTGACACAGACAATTTTTTAATTCCAAGCTCAGCTAAAAACATTTTGTTAATGGAAAAGCATCTGTGGAGTATTTTATACTGAAGTGAAATGCATGTGGAGATATGGCCAGACTACCCCAAGCACAACTTCCCCTTAAGCTGGTGTGACGATCAGAGGTAACAGCGCAGTCAGAATCCCCTGCGGTTCCAGCATTAATAAGACACTTTGCCTACAGTGCCTACAGCAGCCATGGAAAATTGCATCAAGGTTTGTATGGCATTTCATATTAACTGTGGGAGCAGGACTGAAGGTCAAAGCAAGAGCACTGCATCTGCCTAAATTTTTACCCACAGCATTGGAAGATGAAGCCAAGTCAGTCCAGAAGTGAAGATGTTACACGAGATGGAAGAGATGGAGATCTGAAATACTGAGCGGATCCTAAGCGAGGTGAGGTGTATCCAAATCTAATAAACCTACAGCTCCAATGGCACTTGCAGCCATAAATGCTCAGCTTCTCTTTCCTCCCCATCAAAGTACAATTCCCTTCCACAGATGAGAGCTACTGGGAAGGCTCTGTGCCAGCCGGGGAGGAACAAGCTGAGATGAGTGGGGAGAGATTAATCGAAAACTGAGAAAGAGGAGGATGCCCGAGATAGCAAGCAGCAGCTCCGGAGGGCAAACAGACAGGAAACCTTCAAAACAGATTTAGGGAACTGGGTGGCAAATGTCCAAAGTCTGAAAATCACTGCAAACATAAGTTTCGTAGAGAAGGAAGTAATGCCGTTCCCAATTTTTTCTCATTTGTTTAAGCCTACATTAGAGATTGGTTTCTTTCACCTGCAGTTCCTGGATTCCACAATCCTGAAACTAGAATTTTCACTGGGCTCTGTCTCTCATCCACAAAATGAGGGCAGCAATGCCATACCAAACACATGGGCTTTTTGTGCCAAACTTTGAGCCATCAGTGCCTTAACATTTGACAAACCACGCAGATGTCATTCACATAAGCACAGAAAATATCAAGAGAGTCACAAGAAAACTTTCAGAAGTGGTTCTGGTTCCAGGGTCTCCAATAGAAATTAAGTCATCAAGGAGGAAGCACCTCTCTCTTTTTTCTTCTTCTGAGAAAGCCATATGACTTCCAATCTGTGTCAACAGAATGGCTCTTTTAGGTTATGGAATTTAAGTATTTTCTTCCTAACTGACAACATTTTCATCCTCATTCTCAATGGGAGGCACCAGCTGTGTCAGGTCACACCACGTTACCAGCAGCCTCGTCCTCCCATTCTGGTGTCGTCCTAACTAACCTGCTAACTCCAACCATAGCTGACATAAATGCTATGAACTGTTCCTATCTAGGTTTTGCTGAGTTTGCTTTTTCATACTGATAGACATCGAGAAAATATTGCAGTCACATCAGTTACTTTCTGCAGAGGCACAAGAACTCCGAGATATAGGGGGAAGCAGAACTAATGCAAACACCTACTGACTTTGGAATCGGTTTTGTCAGCAACAGGTACGATAACTGGTGATACGCACACTGAAACCAATCTCCTTTCCTACAACCAATAAAGGGAAGGATACTGTCTTATACACAAATGACAAAGGAATCAACACAGTAATAACACTGCTACCTAAAAGAAACCATGTAGAAGTACAATAAGCAGTTCTTGGAGGTTGATGAAAGATCTTGCAGAACGACACATTGAATGACTGTATTAGAAACAAATGGGACAAAAAATTCTCATATTAGACAACTTAACAGCAATTTCAACGTTTACTTCCCTGAAGGCCATGCCATCATATGAGAGCTGTGGCTGAGATCTGCAGGGCCAGGCAGCCACACCTGAAGAGCCACAATGCCCTTCCCCTTTAAGTACTGCTTGTCCTGGTAAGAACTTTGCAGCTCAGCAAGTTTTTAGCATTTGTGTGCCTTAAACCCTACCCCGTTCACCACAGAGCAGGGGGAAAACTAATGCTCAAGCGTGCTTACGTGGTGAGGAGGCACACAAAGAACAGATGGTGGCATGGAGCAACAAGTTGGAGTTCCTCCCACCTGCTGGCGTTTCAAAGAAAAGCGTTTGTGTCCCACACAAATACTGGTTTTGCTACACAGGTGCAGGTACAGCGAGAGCTGGTGACAGACTGATATTATTGGAAATGCGAGTCCCTGAGTTACTCAGCACTTGTCTCCAAAGGTCCCTTGGAGGTGTCCAGTAAACATGGAGATGTGGCACTGAGGGATGTGGTCAGTGGGCACAGTGGGGTGGGCTGGGGGATCTTAGTGGTGATCTTTTTCAGCCTTAACGATTCTGTTTCTTTGGAAAAGGAAAAATAAAGACTCGATTGTGGGTATCACCTGTCTAACAAGTAGGGACGTGTAATGCTCAGCGCCTCTCCTGACTTGAAAACAGTTCCTCCCACAGAATCCAGAAGGGCCCTCACACACCATTCAAAGCAACTCATGTGGGACTTCACCAGAGATGACTCTCCTCTTTCAAAAAGGGAAGTGAATTAAAGTCTGAACTCTAATCATGTTAATAGCCCTGCCTGACACTATAAATCACTGAAGTAGCATTCTGTATGTGCTCATAAATTACTGGTGCTGCTCCCCCATGCAGAAGATTCCTTCCCCTTAAAAACATATTTAATAGATTTGCACCCAGTCTTCTTTTTAAACAGGCTGGCTCACACTGACAGTTTCCCTAATGCTCTAGGCACTGATTTCAAGTTTCATAATCAATTATATCATTTTGCTTCGTGGCAGTAATTTGATTACTGCTTTTGGGGTGTGACAAGCATTTGAGAACATTTCTGCCTGTCTTCATCTGAAATTACTAATCTTCCTTCCTTCCGTCCTCCCCGCAAAACCTGTGCAAAATTGATAAAATAACATCAATAAATCAAGACACTTGCATTTCCCCCGAAGTGACTATATTTCAGATTTCTTTTCTGAAACACAAGCAAGGACATAGTTTATCTAGCTCAACAGCACGACTTAAAGAAGGAGAAAATGATGGTGTTTTGTGGCATTTATTGCCGGTTGTGTTAATATGACTGACTGCTGCAGGCTGCCTCTTCTAGACCATCCTATCTTTGAAATCACCACCACTACCACCTAACATTTAGCAGTAATTTACTACACAGGAGCGTCTGCGACTGAGCCCACAGCATCAGAAATGAAACCATAAAATTCAAGGGGAAAAAAAAAAGATTTAAGTCACATTTGCTTCTCATGTTTGGAGTCCTTATTAGCCAGTCTGTACATTACATTTCAACTGCACAGTGTAAATGTAGAACTGTTCAGGGGAAGCAGTGGAGGAATAGGGGTCAAACAAAGCTTGCCACTTCCCAACCACCTCAGAAGTTCTAATGAGGACAAACGCAGGAGGTGAGAAAGAAATGTATTAATCGAGCTCTATAGAAAGATGCATGCCCGTCGGGGAATCAGCAGATCTCATCTGCTACATGCTTCATAAGGATACTTAAATCCACTTACATTCCCACAAAAATTTGGAGAGACCACAAGCAGAATATGGCTGATAGCACTCATCCACTCTTCATCCAGGGCAAGTGTATTTTTCCTTAGGTTAAGCCATTATTTTCTCTTCTTCAAATGCACATTGACACAAAAACTTCCTAAGGAAGACCAGAGGCTCACACGAGCCGCTCATACAGGCATGTTTGCAATCACTGTAAGTGATAATTTCTCATGTCCTTTCCATACAAACCCCTTTTAAAGCAAACTAGAAGAAAACATAGCCCTTTGGTGGTAGCCCAGCAGCAGCAGCCTGCTTTGCTCTTGCAGTTTCCATTTACTGAGCTAACAAAGACTTTCACAAATTAAACTCTAAAGCGATTTTAAACTTGAAGTTAGCATCCTGACTTGAAGCTCCGTACATGAAGCCTACATGTTGCTTTTGCTACCAGATGAAAGCCATCACTGGCAGGAAATAGACTGGACCTGTGTCAGAGAGCTGCCAAGAAGGCTGTCTGCGTAGGGGAGAGCTGCAGCAGCACTTCACATTTTGCTGCTCTCTACCACCACCCATTTGTTTGTGGTCCCTTTTCAACTGAAAAGGCTCTGCCATTTTTCACAAGGCCCAAGAGTGAGCAGTGCAAGAAAAAGATCTTTCAAATCAAAGAGTGGTTGAATAAATGCTACTGCAAACACTTCTATCCCCACATCACTACTGGCCACCGTTACAGCTTGCGAGACAAAGCACAATTCAGGATTTCAAAGGAAGCTGATACCCATCCAGAGAGTTCTCACGGGTGACATTACTTAATCTGCAGTTCTATCTTCTGGGGAGGAAAGGAAGCTTCAAATATAAACCATTTTCATAAACACAGGACTTAAAAGCCCAAGAGGCAAAGTTCTGGGTAAGTGCCAGAAGCGAGGCACTTCTGCCTCACCATCACAGCCAGCCCCCACGCCCTGCCAAAGCTGGGGAATAGTTCTTTCAAGGCAACAGCGGCTGGAGACTGAGAACACAGATCTCGGTGAGTGTGCTGTGAGAAAAGCAGTGCAGCTCGGTGGCACCAAGCAGCAGTTCTGCCCTTTTTGCATCAGCCTCTACAGCTCCATTACAAAAGCAGAAACACATTACCTCTTCCAGAACACATTCCCACCACACACCCAACACATACAAGAAGCATCCAATCAGTTATCCCCCACCGTTGCCCTTCTCTCATCATCTTACAGCTCTGACTGCTGAGAGCCAATGCCAACAGGGAGGTCCTGCTGCTGCAGATACACTGTGCACAAAGTCAGCATGCAAGGTTGGGTTCCAAGGGAGGAGAGACAGAAGGAATTGCACACGTTTCATCCTGCAAGGATCAGCAGAGCAGCAGACAAACTGCATGAAACGGTTTTGTAAAGAAAATGGGGAAGAAATGAGGCTTCTTGCTGTTTTCTAGCAAGAAAAGGAAGGAAGGAGGATTCTGTTCTACTCATTTAGGAAAGCTGCATGCCTGGTCTCAAAACAAGGCCTTGACAAGTCTACAGATAATAATTTAAACCTTTATGAGCAAAATCTGCATTCCACTGGCAGAGCCAAAAGCTTGCCTAGAGATTTCACCTGATGCTCTAATTGCACTGGTTCTTCAAAGCTGGCCTGTAGAAACAGGAGCAATGACTGACAGATGCAATAAAAGTTTCTGACTAGCTTTTGGGGGAACAAGCCACTGATTTGTATTTGGATGCTATTTGGAACTGTTCTAGAATAAACAGCCCTTTGCTGAGCTGCCAGCACACCAGCCTGAGAGCTCAATGAGGTATCTTCAGACAGAAACAAAAACTCTGTGTTTCTACCTACCACATCTTGCGCTAATAATCCCCCTCTTCTGATACAGAGGAACTCGGTGACAGAGAACAATGATGAATTCACAAGAGCAAAGGCCCACAGCTGTCATTTGCTTCCAAACCCTTCCTCTCATTTATTAACTTCAAAGGAGAGCAGAGTCCAGTGCCACACATAGGACCCCACCAGCCAGGTTATGGTCACGCAGCACAAGCCTGGAGCCTTGCAGCACTCAACGACTTTCTCATGGACCAGTGATGTCTCATCTATTAGTGTGCACCAACCAGGATAAGAGGGTTCAAGGGTTCCTTAATCAAGGAAACGTTAAGACTATTCATTCCACAGTCCACAAACACAGAATGGCTTAGGATGGAAGGGACCTTAAAGACCATGTAGTTCTAATCCCTGCCATGGGCTGGTTGCCAGCCAGCATCAGGCCACGCAGGGCTCCATCCCATCTGGCCTGGAACACCTCCAGGGATGGGGCATTCACAGCTTCCTTGGGCAACCTGCAGGCTGTTTTTCCTCAGAGGAAAGGAGACTGTAAGACTGGACAAAAGCATTGCCTGCATCCAGAAGCCCCCGCCATGCTCACGCCTCACAGAACCAGGCACCAACCTTTAAAGCTCACAGAACACCCTTCTGCTCAGCACTGCTCTGAAACAGAGCCATCGATTGTGAGGTCCCGCTGCTTTATCCAGGATCACAGAAGCTTTAGTCATGAAATAAAATGTTATCTATGAACCAACATAAATAGCCTTTCATCTGTGGCAAGAAGGCAGGCAGAGGGCAATTCTTGTCTTTATTCACACATCCCAGTTTGACTACCGTGATTTCAACCACTTTACCTTTCCGGCTTTTCTCTGCAATGCAAACCATATCATTACCCCCTGAGAGGCCACTTTACACTTTGCTCTCTTGCCTCCCTGATCCTGCTTTGTTGTATGAAGTTATACGAAAAATAATACATAAGTGGCTGCACATCCTGCTGTGAAGTTGCTTAAAACATCACTCAGGGTTTTTCTGGAAAAATTTCGTGCCACTAAAACAACAAAAAATAGCCCGTCATTACATCTCAAACCTGACAGATTTTTCCTGCGTGAAAGCCATAAATTAAGGAAAAAATATTTATTTATTCAAATGCATGGGTTTGCCTACCACCCAAACACTTCTGACAGCTGCAGAGATGACAGTAACCTGCTCCGCATCGCCCTCATGGTTGTCATGTTATTCCAGGAACCCCAAAGGTACCTCCTGAAAAATCAAATCGCTCTGTCCTAATTAAGGGCTTCTGAAGACCAACTTCAATTGGGATATGCGCTTCCCACACATTACACGCTAATTCAGAAAGCAGGAAGCTCTTCTCTCCCCTCCACATGAGAGGCTGCAGACTTAAAAAACAGCAGGTTTAAAACCCAAACGGAAAACTCCGCTGGTTAATAATGAAACACAGCAGTGGTGTTCAAGGTGTCAGTGTTCCTAAAGTAATAAATAAAAACCTGACTGCGGCAGGACAGGCTGTGAGAAGTCTGCTCACAGCCAGACTCACACAGAACACAGCTCTGCCCTCTTGATACAGAAGTAGAGGTGACAAAAAACTTCTTCCTTGCACAGCCGCTGTTACAGGAAGGGGTATAACTTCATTAAAGGCATCCAATTCCCTTTCCAGGGCTGACCCTGTCTTCTCGCCCAGCAATGAAAACCAGACAGCTGGTTAGCAGTCAGGTCGAACACCTCCAGGACCAAGCTCACCCAAGTTGCTATAGTAATATCAATTGGCCTTATTTCGGTTTTCTGCAGAAAACTCTCAGCCCTTGAAAATACCGCACAGCCAAAGTCATCCAAATTATGTGAGTGCCACTGTTGGACAAGCAGAACTGTACGGAGGGGAGATGAGCCCTATAGAGCTTATTACTATCACAGGGATCGGATCATTTATTATAGATGTAAGGTAGTCCAACTGCTGCTAGCTAAGGCAGCACCTACCGGGAGCTGATAGATAAGTACAAGGACCATTAACACTTATTTCCAAATGCAGTCAAGTCTTACCATTTGCCATGAAAATGTAGTTTCAGCATAGACGTTTCTATGAAAACAGAATGAGACCACCTGTAATGGGCTAAGAATTACACCTATCCCCAGCTGAGCCTGTAAGTCACTGACACAACTTTTGCACAGCACACGTGCAGTGACTCAAGGCGAATACGTAGAAATAATTTCTGCCTATATGCTACCAAAACCCCATAGCAGGGACTTTCTGGCAGCATGCGTTATTTAGGCAGGAAAAAGGGCTGTTCCCCAGAAATGAGAAAAGTGCACATTTTCCTAGAAAATGCACCAAATCTCAATTTTCATCCACTTGCCACTAAGTGTCACAGTGCAGACACTGGTTCATCTCATAAGGACAATTCAGTTAGTTAACCCTCTACAAAAGTGCATAACAAAGCAAATGTAATAAGTGCTGTATTTTAATTAAAGATAATCTATTAGTAACAATTCTGCTGAAATCCTACTGATTTAAACCAACAGATTTTGTGGCTTGGTGATCCAGTCCTTTACTTTCAAGCTCTCAACATGAGATGTGAATACATGCTTTGCCTGCACTGAACAGTGCATATACATGTAAGAAATTCCCTCTTTCCTGCAGCTAACATCCACAACATCAATTCTTTATGTGATTAGAAGGCAAAAAATCCTGCAACCCAGACCATACAAAAAGGGGAATGCTCAGTGAAAACTGAACACAATTTGAGCTTTGTACACTGTGCTGATAATGCATTTTCTATAATAATGTACTCCAATTTCTCATCTACGTTTCAAGTAGGATGCCAAACACTAGTGAGTCCAAAGACTAAAGGTAGACATCTTACACTGCCAGAGCTGCTTGGATTCACAATTTGAAGGCTACAGGATGATTCAATCACCAGCTATAGTTACATACAAATGGACATTAAGTTTTTCTGCCAAGCTGACAAAATAAGAACCAGTGTTTGGGAAGTTAAATGACATAAACTCAACATTCCAGTACAATGCAAACTTCTTAACTCCCCTTTTTTATAGCTTGCCAAGTTATTAGAGCACATAATCAACTTTCCCTCATTCCAGATCTTCAGAACCAGATCAGACAATACTACCAGCCTATATCTGATCTCATCCCTGTACCATGTCCAAAGCCTGTGCACACAGCCAGCAGGTCAGCAGGCTGTGCTGGTACCTTGCAGGCAGACAGCCTGGAGGCCAGGCTCGTCATTAACCACCTATGCACCTAGATTAAAAGAAAAGATAATTTGTCTGAATTCATTGAGGGCCAACTCAGTCACTTGTACACTCTCAGATTTGCTGCAGAGCACATCTGTTATTATCTGGACATGCTTTGCTCAGTTATTTCCTGCTTTTTCTATGCAAAGTTTGGGTGGCACCTTGGTCTCTGAACTTTCCTGCCTCAGGCAGGCCACATAAGCTCCCATTAAGAACTCCGATGCAGAAAGCACCTACCTCTGCTGTGAACCAAAATACATTTTACTCAACTCAGAAAGGCATTTCATTCAAAGAAGGAAGTAAGACAGAAGAACGCACTATAACAGGAACCAAGCTTCCGTGGCCTTGATTCCTATGGAAGAAACATGTAAGCTGCGAGCCATCCCACAGCTTATCTTCAGCTTGTAAGAACAGACAACATAAAATGCCAAAATAGGACAAAAGGCGATGGGTTTCAGTTGCACCAGGAGAGGTTCAGGTTGGATATTAAGAAAAATGTGTTCTTAGAAAGAGCAATCATGCATTGGCACAGCTGCCCAGGGAGGTGTGGTGGGGTCACCACCCCTGGAGGTGCTCAAGAACCACAGAGACGTGGCAGTGAGCAGTGGGTACAGTGAGGGTGGGTTAGGGTTGGACTTGGGGATCTTAGTGGTCTTTTCTTTCCCTGATGATGCACTGATTCTTAAGGAAGCATTAAAAAAAAAATTAGTAATAATCCACGCTGACAAACAGTGGAACTACTCTATGGAAAAAGTTCTATTAGGTACACTCTGGTTCGTGTCTTGAATGCTGAAGGCTTGTAGAAGAAACCTGCTTCTACACACACTGCACAGAAGGCTGGAAGGTCTTTGGATTCATTTAGTTTTATGCCAACTGTTGCGGAAATTTCTAGCAGCATATTAGCAGCTCCAGGGAAAGATATTTTGACACATTTGTACATATGGCATATAACAGAGAAAAATGCTTCAGGAATGACTTCTGCACACAGAAATAAGCACAACACCAAATTCCTAGGAACTGTTTCTTTGCCTTTATAGGACAAGGAAATCACTGTCATTGAGAGCTACTTCCAACACAGCTGGGCTGCCTTGAGTACAGCAGCTTTCAACCTCCTTTGAACTACCTTGTTACACTAATTGGCATTAACACCACAAGCTGCCAAAATAAAGGCATGCTGAGATGAGCCAAAGGTGCAGCCTAGATGTGTCTCTTTCAATGTTCACCAAACAATTGTGAGTGCTTCAAGCTGACATGGCTGCTGTGTAGCTGTATTGATCCTGCATTGCCTGTGTCAGGAGGGAGGCGTCAGGGTAACATCCTCATCCGGACTGAGTTATGGGATACCACCACCATGCAACAGAGGCTGTGGAGCTGTACAGCAAGTAGGATCTCACGCATTTCTCTGTTTCAATGAAATAACAATAATTCCGAAAGTAAGACAAAATGTCATGTCAAGGTCCCTCCTTGGCCTTGATGGAGAATGCTTCCAGGTGTTCTAGCTGAATGATGTTTACTGTTGAGAGATATGGCTCAAAAAGAGCATCAGTGCTCACTTTTGAAACTCTACCTTTTTAATTACCATTTCCAGGCACTCTCTATCACTTATTTTATGTGCAATCAATGCTGACCTCATAAAAGGAAAGCACTGTCACCGTTTGTAATGCAGGAAGTTTTCTTTTTAAGAAGAAAACAATTACTGATCATCTAACTACCTCTGTGTGCACAGCTACCTATCACAGGAATGATTATCCCAAAAAAGCACAAATGCTATATAATTCCACCTCCAATGTGTTTAGTGGGAGAAACTATGTATCTACTTACTAATGACTACTTTATTTTTTAAAAACAAACTTCTCAAAGCACTGTGCCTCATAAAGCAGCCATGGAGAAGAGTAAAACATGAAACAGCTAAATTTGATCAACACGGTTTGACAATGCTTCCTCCTAAATCATTCTTAATACGCTGAGATCTGAATACATGTTGACGCTTCGAGATACAGTTGCGTGAGAGTTGTCACATACAGAAGAAAACTGCTTGTATACATACACTTAGAATATGTATTCCTTTAATGTGTCCAAGCAGATCATGCCACAAACAGCTCCTCATTCCCAGACTTGCAGTTTGGGTGTTTCTTTTTGTGTGGCCAGGAGCAGGGGTCAACTTCAAACCTTCTCAAAGACATCACCAAGTTTTAGATGAATAAAATTACTGGCTTCAAACAGACAAAGGAAATGTTTCCCCCATTAACACGCACAAACTAGAGGCATTAAAAAGTCCCAGGACAAATAACATCATTTAAAGAAAACATGTGCCAGGATACTCCCATGTTCTCCACTATTAGTCCTTAAGTAACAAGGTGTTAAAGAAAAGCCATGAACTCGTGACAGAAATCATTAACATGGGTGCATAAGTGGGCACTTAGGTAAACTGATGCATCAGGTACACAGAGCTCAACCAACCTCCTACTGAAGTCAACAGCATTTACATTCGCTGCTCAGAAAGGATAATAGCTAATGAGTGTATATTTGGGGTTAGAGACAAGAATATAGAAACAGTTCAACTGCTCTTCAAAGTACCTGAACAGCCTAGTGGAGTAACTTTCTGTAATCATATGTACGCACATCTCTGATGAAGTGCTAAAGAGTACCCATCTTTTCTTTACTTGCAAGCCAGAAAACTTGCACAAATGTTGGTAGATGAACTTAGAAACGGGAAGACACATGCATCCTATGGAACACTAAACTGAGCATAAATACTTCACAGAAACCTTGCCTGGAAAAACATTCAGGTCACAAAAGTATCCTTGAAAACAAACAAAAACTACATTTTAGAATAAGCTGACAGGCAATTTAGGGGCTATAAAAGTGAGGGAGAGAGATCGGATCCTTGCAATTATCTCAGTCAAACAAAAGGTTTTCCTCAGGTTGGTGAATCTTCAGGAATCCAAGTTACTCCCCACCTTCACAACCGAAGCTGTAAATACCGAGCTTCTCATCTTAACTAAAGCTTCCAGAGTGGCCAGTTCCTTAATTCCCTGGCATCCTCTCAGCACCTCCTATCCCCACACACCAATATGCTCCTCTCCTCCATCATGTGCCAAGCACAGCCAAATACAGCTCAGGGACTCCAGGAAGAAGAATGGATAAACCCCAAATCTGCAGTACAACAGAGAAGGAGAGCTCTATAAACATGAGTGATGGAAGGGAATGGGGACAAACCAAAAGAAAACTGGAGGAATTACGCTTCCTGAAGTTAATCACAGAGACTGATATCCCCAACTCTGATAACCCAGCTGAACAGCTTAAATTTAGGAAGTTCTGACGGCACATCACCAAATGCAGGCAAAAATCATTTTACTTCTCCTGCTGAAGTATTTCAGTATGGCGCCTCAAGGTTTTATTAAACTCATTTCTCTGCTCCTCTCAAAGAAAGACTTCCATAAAATGCAGGTCAGAACTAAAGCCACAAAGTTAACAGGAAAGTTCTGTACTACTTCCAAGCTGCAGGTCCTCACGAGTAAAACCAGTTCTTGCACCAGGTCAGTCAACGCAACGCAACAGGAAGAAGCCAACACCATCAATCTGAAGTAGGATTTGCGTGTGAATGTAGATGATCACAGATGGCACTGGACATTAAGGCTGAAGAAAAGCTGCATGCAGAACTTGTTGATACGAATGCTGAGAAGGTTTAGTACCTGCAACCAAGAGCTTCCAAATTTGTTTCACCTATTTAAATGTTCTCATAGGGGGCAAGGCACTCCTTCCAGAATACTGTGGGTCATAAGCCTCCATATGGATCAATACCTCAAAGGATCACTTTATAAACAGGACAACAGTGTCCTATTAAGTTTACAGTCATTTATTCAAGCAATACTTTTAAGAGACCTTCCATTCTCTACAAACATCAGGAACTCTGGTATCTTGTTATCCCCCAGATCTTACTCTCCACAACTGTCAGAACTTGAAGGTCGTAAATTCCCACACAGCAAAAAAAGGTGCAAATTTCCTCCTTTGAAGCAAGTTTAACAACAAAAGAAGAGACAACAAAGATGTCTCAGGCTTCCTGATNACAAACATCAGGAACTCTGGTATCTTGTTATCCCCCAGATCTTACTCTCCACAACTGTCAGAACTTGAAGGTCGTAAATTCCCACACAGCAAAAAAAGGTGCAAATTTCCTCCTTTGAAGCAAGTTTAACAACAAAAGAAGAGACAACAAAGATGTCTCAGGCTTCCTGATAAGCAGGCAATACCACTGCTCTTTCACGTAAATCCCTAGAATCCTC
>PPHD01019825.1:0-13923 GCA_002909625.1 Bambusicola thoracicus
GGTTATTTTTGGGTGGGGAATCCCAGTAAAGAGCCCGGGTTGTGTGGGGAGACCCTGCTGCCTTCCTCACACCCTGTGATGTGTGCTGGTGGCTCTGAGATAACCCTTGGTTGCAGGCAGCCCAGGCACATGCAGGTATGTGTGGGGCTGGGGCTGTGGGGGGGCCATGGGGCAGTGAGGCCTGGGAACATGGGGCTATGGAGGCTATAAAGCTGGGAACTACAGTGCAGGTGCTATAGGTTGTATGGGGCTGTGAGGCTGGAGCTGCAGGGTTGGGCTGCGGGGTCTCTGGGGGGGTCTCTGTGGTGCCCGGGGCTGCGGGTCGCTGCTCCGCGATGCCGGCGCTGCGGGGCGCTGTAGGAGCGGGGCCCTCCGGCCACAAGGGGGCGCTGTCCCCGCGCCGTCTCCACGCTGTTCCCGCGCGGCCATGGCGGACGGGCCGGCCCCGAAGCGGCGGCGGGAAGAGGCCGAGGCGGCCCCGGGCCCCGCCGCCCCGTTCCCGTTGGGCTCCGTGCGGCTGCGGCGGCTGCTGCGGGATTCGGCGCGTGAGAAGGCGGCCTTCGTGCACGGCCAGGTACCGGGGAGAGCCCCGTCCCTGAGGCTGCCCGGGGCCGGGCTGGCGGGGGCCGCGGGGTCCCGGCGCCGCGTCCCTCCGCGCTCACGGCTGCGCTGCCGCAGGTGGTCGGGCCGTCGGGGGAGGAGACGGACGCCGTGCTGATCCTGGAGAAGACCCCGTTCCAGGAGGAGAAGATCGAGGAGCTGCTGAGGACGCACACCGGGCTGGAGCTGCAGATGCGCAACGACATTTACAGCACGTACCGCCTCTACCCGCCCCCCGCGCTGAGCGGTGAGTGCCCGCCTCGCTCGGTGAGGGGCGGAGGGCGCCTTCCCTTCTCCGAGCTGGCCGGGCCCGCTCCTCTCGGCCCTTCACCGTGGGAGAAGTGCTGCAGCCCTTCGGTCACCTCCGCGGCCTCCTCTGGCTCTTGCAGCGCCGTGTCCTCCCTGTGCTGGGGCTGCAGATGGGGCCCTGGGGGGGGTCGGCCCCTCCTTACCCGCTCTGTCGGTGCAGCCCGGGGCGCAGTTGGCCTTCTGGGCCGCAGGAGTGCCCTGCTGGCTCACGGCAGCTCTTTGTCCTCCTTGGCAGTGCTGCTCTCTGTGAGTTTTCCTCTGGGATTGCCCCAACCCAAGCGCAGCTCCTTCCACTTGGCCTCGCTGAACCTCGTTAGGTTCCCACAGGCCCGCTTTTTGAGCCTGTCCAGGTTCCTCTGCACAGCAAACCTCCCTTTTGTTGTGTCAGCTGCACCACAGCTCGGTGTCATCTGCAAACTGCCAGGGGTGCGCGTGATCCCATCCACATCATTGATAAAGGTATTGAGGAGTACTGATCCCAGGAGAGACCCCTGGGGTACAGCGCTCAGCACCACCCCTGCCTGGACGTGGAGCCTCTGACCGCAGCCCTCTGCTTGTGCCAAACCCCATTCCTTACCCGCTGAAGAGTTCGTCCTTCAAATCCATCTCTTCACAATGTAGAGACTCTTCCTTTCAGGGTGTCAGTGTTCATTCTTTCTTTCCTCGTTGCCTTATGAGGACAGATAGCAAAGTGCTGGCAGTGGGTTTAAAGGCTGGTAATCTGCAGTGTGTGCTGCACGTGGGCACCCCGTGTCAGCCCTCCCTGCTGCTCCCCAGTGATTTCACACATCCCTGTGTTACAACTTCCTGATTAACAGCGGAATGTGGCGAGGTCAGACCAGCAGGTTGAAGATGTCACGGAGTGGTGTTGCCTTGAGGATTGGATTTTCATGGCTATCAAATCGCTTTCCTTGGCTTTGGCACCCTTCAGCTGCTGATGGAGGCTGGGACTGCTCTCTCAGCCACACCGATGCTTTGATTTAATGCTGATGTTGGTTTAAATTCTGGAAGGGTAGTGATTGCGTGTCAGCACTTCCATAAATGTGATGATAACCAGACAGGTTTAATGTAGTCAAAATCAATCAAAGTGATAGCCTGAAGGAAGAAGTTGTTGTGGCCCCAAATGGAATTTTCAGGACAACGCATCTGTCTTCAGCTTCCATTGCATGGCAGGTAGTACCGTGGCTGTAGAAGCTTGTGCTAAATGTGTTTCTCTGCGGCAGGCTTGAAATGAGGAGTTTCAGCCTCAGGATTTCAGCAGCCCCTGCCGGCAGAGTGCTGGCAGTGAGTCGCGGTGGCTCCCACGAGGTGGCATTGCAGGGCTGGGAGCGGTTTGTGGCTGCCGTGTGCTGCCTCGGCATAACGGCCGTGAGCTTTTATCGTGGTTCTGCTGGCTTCCTTTGGTGGATGTTTGTTTATTGAATTACCTTTGAAATTGCCGTTCAAAGGCGTCCGGGGGTGCTGTGGTTTGTAAGCAGCGTGTCCCCAGCACAAAGACAATGGGGGCAGCTTTGGCTCCCGCTCTGCTGTCTCGCACAGCTGTGTCCCCGTGTCACTCCATACAGAGCAGGGTTGAGTTGGGGACAGTTGGTCTCTCCGATGCCGGCACATTGTTAACATTTCACGAGAGAAAGTGCAGGCAGGGTGAGTGCTGAGTGCGGCTGGGAGACATCTCCTGGTCCCTCCTGGCAGCCTGAGGGCTGTCTGTTGCTATTAAAAACGTCACATTTCTTCCTGTGAAGAGCTGCATTTGCAGATATCTCGCTTGAGATGCTCTCCATCGGCAGCGCTGGCACCATGGAGTGTTTAGCATCAGATGAAGCATGTTTGGGAGGGGAAGGAAACTGCCCTTTTGAGCTGAGTCATGGCCCAAGAAGGGAGTTGATGCAAGGAATGAAGCTAATAAATGTTAAAATGATGGATGAGAAGTTCCCTCTGGGGCTGTGTATGTTGGGAAGGCCCTGGACATCAAGTGAGCAGGAGGAGACCCAGCAAGACCTGGCATGGGGTCCAGTTTGGTCTCTTGGTTGTGGTGTGAAGGTTCTCTCCCTTGGCACTTACAGGTTTGCACTCACAGCCCTGTTAATGTGGTGGAGAGAGAGAATTTTGCAGAGCTTCTCTCTAACTTAGACATGAAGTTTGGCACTAAGCTGATCCCCAGGGTCACTGTGTCATACAGGAGAGGAATTCACTGCAGGGATTTTGCAGCAGCCAAACCCCCCACGCTCAATTTCGTCCTTTCCAAGGGTGAAGCTAAACCCCCTGCCAGCACACGGCCTGGAGCGAGGTGCTCACAGCTGCAGGTGACCTGCAAACAGCTGCGCTGTGGCTGAAGCCGGGTCTGCTGATGGCACGGAGCAGCTCTGGGAGGAGCCGGCTGCGTCTCTCATTAGCAGCCTTCAGGTCTGCGCTCTGTGTGAGTGCGTTTCTCAATGTCCCCTTTGTGGTCCGTGGCCCTGGGAAGCCCTGTGGACAGCTGGGGTTTCGTGAGAGCTGAAAGCAGATATTTTCTTTCCTCTTTTCCCACCTCCTTGTTTAAGCAACTCGGATGCTGTTTCATCCAGGGAGTAAAGCTAACGCAAACTCTGTGCCGTGAAAGCTTGTTTTGTCCTGGTGGTAAAAGAGCCTGCAGGGCTGGGAGAGCCGCTTTGTTTTGTGGCAAGGCATTGAAGAGGCAGGCTGAGAGGTGCAGTTACCCGTGGTAGGGGACATCCCTCCACCCTGAGAGTTGGAATTGCACTCTGCAACTTGAGGACATGCTTTTTGGGGCAGGGAATGTGCCGGAGCGGGTCCTGGCTGGAGCACCTCGGCTTGCTCTGCTTCTCATGGCCACCGGGGCGGATCTGCAATGGGTAAAATGGGAAATGCATTTGAAAACCAGCCTAGCGACAGCGTGCATCTGAAGGGTAATCCAAGCCCACCTGATTGGGGAGAAGATAATTTGCCATCCAAACCCACCTGAATAAGGAGATGGTTTGCCAGTGAGTTGGTCTGTATGTTCTCTGACCAGTAACTGGTCTAACATTGGAGAAGGAGAGCTCTCCTGCAGGGGAAAGATTTTCCTGGTGCCAAAGGATCGATTGCAAAAGCTCGATGGCTTAAGCAATGTGTTCCCTCCTAGCATCCAGCTCCTGGTGATGCATTTGCTCAGCTGACATCTGTTTAGCAGGCAGCTTGTGTTTTCCAGCACAATGCAGCCTGGCTGCTGAGAGATGTTGTGTTTCATGGCACCTACGCCGTGCTCGCATAATTCAAGGGCTCTCATCGGTCTGCACTGGAAGGAGGCTTTGTCTGCTGTGCATGATTGGCAGCTACGTGTCACAGCTCCATTTGCAAGCACGTCCTCCTGCTGCAGCCTGAAGCTCACCAGCTCGGAGTCTAAAAATGAGCATTACTGACAGACACTCCGACGCAGGGAGGAGAAACTGTGGGAGAGATGGAAGAGTGTGGAAGGCAGCGGGGAAACTATTCAGTCATGCAGGAAGTGATACATATTCCTGCACTCCCGAGCCCAGCAAGGATCTGGTTTCAGGCAGCAGGAGCTGGAGAGACTTGCATGAGCTGCACCGGAGTCTGCAGTGCTTCCCATGGCTGTGCTGCCACGCTCCACCCGTCTGCAGGGCCCGCCTAGCACAGCAAGCTGGCTCTTAAATACCATAATGAGACTGGGATTAAACAGAAGGCTGGAGCCTGAGCAGCGGGAGCAGTTGGGCTGGAGCCAGGTGGGGGATAGGTGCAGGAGAACCGGCAGAGAGGGGAGAGCTGCTCTGGGGGGCGGTGGGAGCCGTTCCTGTGCTGTGTTCCAGCTCTCAAGGGGTGGTGGTGACTCAGAGATCCTCTTTCCCACACTGCCTGCTCCAGCCAGCGCCCACCACGTCCTCTCCATCTCGGGATGAGGAGCAGTGGCCAGACAGCTTGGCAGAGTCCCCAGCAGCACACTTGGCTTGCCCTGGCATGCACTGGCCTTGGAGAGTGTGAGAGCTCTTGAAAGCTTTCTCCTTTTTGTGTGCTTTTGTCTCATTCCGTGCTGAAAGCCCCATATGTCTGTGATGGAGCACAGCAGTACCCTCAGGGGGGGTTACATGGGGAGCTCACCTGGGGCTGCTGCGCAGTTGTGGGCATCAACAAAAATAAATGGGGTGGAGGCTGTGTGTCACTGTGCCTGGGTAGCTTGGCATTAAAAGGGGAAGCTGAGGATGGTGCAGAAAGTTGTGTGCAGCATGCAAAGTCTTGCAGAGGGAGAACTTAGAGGAGTGCAAACAATTCTCCCTTCAGCTTTGTGTGCTCAGTCATAAAGCACCTGAGCTTCCTATTGGCAAAGGGAGGAAATCTGTCCCTACTCTGGGGCTGTTCCTGCCCGCCTGCTTCTCTCAGCTCCTCTGCACACTTACACTGATTTAAAGCACACAACAAACACGTGGTGATGGCCCTTATGGTACTGCCTCCAAGTCCCTGAGTGGGGTGAGAAGTGAGTGGGTTTTTTTTGCGCTCTGGGCAGAGGAGGGGAGGAGCTGTTTGGTTCCAGGCAGTCTGAGCTTCATTTCCCTGTGGACGTGGAATTGAAATCACGGAGTTTTCCCTCAGGCACCACCCGCTCCCTCTGTAGGGCGATGCCTGAGAATCCAGGTACCTCTGGTGCAGGTTTATCCAGGATCCTGCCATTTAGACCTCTGTTCTTTGTATCTTTTTAGCTGCCTCCAGCTAAGAGTGATGGCCAGGGCCGACTCCTGGCGTTAAACCACAGCCGTTTTGGGCTGCCATCCTGGAACAGGCTGGCCAACGTGACCCAGATGCAGTGGGCAGTGATAAGTGCCAACCATTTACCAACTTGAAAGCCACCCGATGTGCACAGTGACGCTGTGCTCCATTTCCAGGCCAGCACAGACTGTGCCCGTCGTGCAGCAGACGTGGTATTTTAGCACACGTGGAGCCTGCTGGGAGCAGGGCAGCTTTCGGAATGAAACACGAGCGTGGTCGGTCGCCAGCAAATGGAGAGGTTTAGCAGTGAGCATGTGCAGTTGTGCCGGTATCTGCAGTGGGGCTGCTCGCCATCGCATCCTGAATGTGTGGGCTCAGGCTCTTATCTCTTGCTTTTCCCCAGTGCTTTTTTTGGTCTTTTTGAAGCAGGGAGTGGAGGAGCTGCAGCCTCGTCTTTGGGTATTACATCACCCCGCTCCAAGTGCTAACCGAGCCCTGGAAAACAACCTTGTTTGAACATGTGTACAGTGGGAATGGGACCAGACTGCCCTTGTGGTTTGCATTTTCATATTTCATGTTACCAGCATTTTCCTGTGGATTTCATTAAGCTGGGTTTGGCATGGAATGAAAAGACAGAGTCTCCCGGCTTGTGCAGCGCTGACCTTAAAAAAACAGAAACCAAAAAACAAAAAAAGGCACCCACCCCAAGCCCTGGCTTTAAGAACAAATAGATATTTATATTCCACGTCTGCCTAGCATATCTTGGTCTATAAAGCGTGAGGCACAGCTGCTCGCTGCTGCTGCTCTTTGTGGCAGCAGCAAAAGCCATTGCGGAGCTTAGGCACAAGCTGGGAAAGCTGCAGGACTTCCGCCCCATGCGTGGGTCTGATGGCTTCATTTGGGGTCAGGATGTGGCGTTCTCCTGCCTTCAGTTGGGTTCCCTGTTCCATCGGCAGGGCAGGTGGGGAGTCGTTGCACATCCACCCTCGGGCAAGGAGGGCTATTTCCCAAGTGCTTCACTGCTGTGAGTGAGATTCACCGCTGCCAAGGCCAGAGCTGCCAGGTCAGTGAGGCGCGCGCTGGAATCCTGTTTAATGTCATGGAAAATACACCTCCAAGTTCTAATCTCAAAGTAAACAGGAGTTGTTTTCTTTTAGTGAAAGTAACCAGCTGAATGCTCTCTCGTTGCCAGCTGGTGCAGTGGAGCACTGAATCAGCCCTGCGCTCATCCCCAGCAGCCCGGCGCCTTCCAGATGTGTCCCTCTGTCCTTGGCCTCCTGTCCTCAGGGCTGCCTGCCCTTGGCTCCTCCACGTGCCCCGTGTCTCCTCTTTTGGGAAGAGGCTCTGTGAGTTAAAGGCCATGTGCACAAGGAGGTTTTGTTCCTGTGTGCTGCGCCCGGTGCAGGGTGTGGGCTAGCAGAGAGCCTTGCCTGCGGGGCAGAAGGATGCCTGCTTATCGTGGGGCTGCACAGAGCTGCCTCAGGCCCTGTGCTGAAAGAGGCTTTCAGAGGAGCTGCGCTGTGAATGCAGGGAGCTTCTGGGCTTACAGCCCAAAATGGGGTGTGATAGAGCAGGATGGGGTGCTTGGGGCTCGTGGGTGGGGTCAGAATGGAATTGCTTATCATGGCAGGAGTGTTCATTTCTTCTGCTTTTCTTCCTGTATCCCATCTACTGTCTCTTTTGTGGACACCAGCTGTCCCGATACCATTGCAGCAGCTCAGCTGCTTGAGCTCACGTGGGGTTGGTGAGGTGCCTGTCCTCAATTTAGGAGCTTTTTGTTCTGCCCCTGTTAGCCAAATGGAAGATGCTGTCCTAAGCCTGTTCTCTGGGAGCAAATAGCCGTGGCATGCCCTCAAACACAGCATGGTCGTGTTCAGAAGGACTCAATGTCCTTTGCTCTGTCAAATGGTGTTTTGGCTCCTCAACCGCTTCAAAATCAGGCTACGTCATCCTGGAGCTGGATGGGGAGCTGAGCTGCTTCGGACGGGCTGTTTGCAGTCAGGGAGCGGCTGTAGCTGCCTTCCTCACTGCTGGAGTTCGGGCAGCTGCACTGAAGCTACATGCAAATGGAGGAACAGAACTTCTGGGAACGTGGGGTGAGGGCAGATCCCTCCAGCTGCCACTGAACCGATGCAGCTCAGGCAGTGCTCTGAGTATAAGCAGGTTCAGCTCCATCCCCCTGCAGCTTCACATCCCCTGTCCCTGCCTGCCGGCCCCACTGGTGGCTTTCTGCAGGGACAGTGGCTCCTTGTGCCAGCCCCGGTGCAGCCCTGCTGCGTGCAGCTCATGGGATGTCTGCTTTAGTGGTTGGAGAAAGTTTCTTGATAGCATCTGATTAGCCTCAGGTGGAAGAATGAGGAACGTGCTTCTCTGCCCTGGGTAGCGCTGCCATGCGCTGTTTCTGTCCTACTTGACTGCACATAAACTCTTCCCTGGGAGCCCCAGATGTGCCCCGATGTTGCTGATACGTCTGAAAAGTGAGGGTGGGAAAAGTTTCACGCAGTGTTCCCTTCCACCTGAACTGGAAATACTGGCCCTGGCTGTGCTGTCAGCTCAGCGTGTTCCCTGGTGCAGATGCACTGAGCTCCTTTCCTTGACGACAGAAGGAGCCCTGCCGGTTCAAGTGCTTGTTTGCCATCTGTGTCAGCTCTCCCCTGCTATTTCAATAGTATGTTTTTGAGATGTGTTAGCGTGGCATTTATTAGAGGGTAAAAACAGGTTTATGAGGAACTAAAGGAAGTAATTTGGGTTTCATCTATGATTACAATTCAGTAAATACGTTTTTTTCTCTTTTTTTTTCTAGAGATAAAAGCCACAGTGGTGTACCCTGCTACAGAGAAACACCTCCAGAAGTATCTTCGTCAGGAAGTGCACCTCATCCGTGAAACCTGGGAGGACTACAAGAGCATAACACTGCCCTTCATCCAGTCTCAGAGCTTCAGCATCCAGGTAGGGCACTGCTGCTTCCCCAGGCTGTCTGGGGCTCCACGTCCCTCTGCAGGGGTGGAGAGCCTTAAGAGGTGCTTCAGGCCTGATGTGGTGACCCTCCCTTTGACAAACGTGGCGAGTTCTGTATGCAGTGGTACCGGAGTGGATTTGGATGGTGAGAATTGCGAGCAGGATTCTCAAATTGATTGTTTTTTCATAGCAGTCTTGGTTTTGGTATTGCACAGCTGGCAGAGGCTGCACCTCCAGGAGCTGCTCTGGGCCTCATGCACTGCATTTGTGGCATGCTGGTCTCCCATTCCTTTGGCCAAACCAGATCTGACAGTGTGCCTTGAAGTCAACAGTCGCTGCAAAGCTTGATGTTTGTAGAAGCTCTGGGGACAGAAGCAGGGCTCTGCCTGTCCTTGGCCTCCCTCTTTAACATGTCGGGATGTCAGATGTCTCCTTGAAGCCTGGACTGCAGACAGATGAATCAGCAGTGCTCTGCCCCTGTCTCCCTGTTGGCTGCTCCATCCGTGTGTTGTCATCTCCGTGGTCTTTCACCCTCTCTTCTAACATGTCTGTTTCTCAGACGTGACCAGCAGCAGAGATCTGTGAAGTCTGGGAGCTGTGACACTGCCTGTTTCACTGAAAACACCCACTTAACTGCTGCACTTTCTCGAGGCTGTCTGACCTTTTTGGTAAGCTCAGCAGTGCTAAACAGGGCTCTCTTTCCCCAAGCTTCCCTAGTAGGCTCTCCTGTTCTTCTGTAGTGCTTCTACATCATTATAGAAAAGCATTTCCTTTGGAGATTTATCCACTGTGCCCTTCTCGAGGCTCCTGGAGACTTTCTATGTTGGGACATTTCTTCTCCTCTCTGAGGGTGGAATTGGTGCACTTTGCTGGGCCTTGTGGGAGTCTCTTGGGTGCTTTGAAATGGGAAGACCCAGACTGTGCTTGGACTCCTGCATCACAGCTCACTCCTAGTGCTTTGCATACAACTACTCTGCCTTTCAGTCTTCCAGTTCGTATTCCACATGGAGGAGCTGAATTCTTGGGCTGCTTCTTAGCACAGGCAGTGGCAATACACTCATTTCTTGTTCTCTCTCTTTTTTAACTGCTCCTCTCTCTACTGTATACTTATAGGCTGAAGGAACACAAGTCTGTAGGGACAATTCATGTCGACCTGTGCAGATGAGGGAATAAAATGAATCCTAACAATGCCAAGTTTGAGTAATTGATTACTACTCTTTTGGTGCATTAGAAGCAACTGATTGCTTATGTATCTAATCTGTGCAGCCACTGCCATGAAAAGGGAACTGGCGAGCAAACCAAGTGGCTCTTAAAGCCAGGCAATAGCTCCTGCATCCTCTCCCTGGTGATGCTGCCTCTGCACCTTGCTGATGAGGGAAGCGTGTGCCCTTTCCAGCCGACTACAGGTGAGGGTCTGTCGAGGCCATCCATTCCAAATAAACTCCTTTGTCTCAAACAGACAAAAGACAGACAATCACAGACCTCGTGTGTCCCCTCTTTGCTTCTTTCTCTTACCACTTTAAACTGCAGCAGACTGCTTATGGGTTTGCTGTTTTGCTGTAATCACCTGCAGCTGATAGGAATCTTGCTTTCTGCATCTAGTTCCAGGAGGCACCTTGCAAGCTGCAGTGTGCGCTCCATTACTCCTTGCTCACCCACTTCTGTTCCCTCCATCCTTCAGCTTTCTTGCCAGCAGTTGGACTGCAACACCCCTAATTTATAGGAAGCATTTATTAGCTGGAGAAACAAAAGAGTGTATTTGCACCTGATAGCAGCCTGCACAAATGTCTTCTCAATGTCCTTGCTCTGCAGGCTAAGTTCTGTGACATAGCAGCTGCCTTCAGAAGCAGCACAAGGTCTCTCTACCTTTTCCACCGGATGCCCGTGAGCTGATTTCTGCATGAAGTAGATAGATGGAAACGTTCCCACCAACCATTGGGAGCAGCTGCCTTGTCTATGCTGGGCATAGATAAAAATCCTGGTGTGACCATCAGTCCTCTGAGATTTGATAATGCAGTTTCTTGTCTTTATCTAATTGGTTTTGTCAGAAGGAAGAGGAAATGTGAAGGGTAGCAGAAGTACTGGAGGACTACAGAGGAGGCTCTGTTTTCTGCCTGGAGGATGCAAAGTGTGGCTACTTTCAGCATAATAGTTTTATTGTGGTGCCAGCCTGCAGACATGTTGTCTTCCCCAGGCTTGTGCTGGGAAGAGCAAGAGCAGCCAGCTGATGACTGCTGATCACATGAGGCAGCAACGGTTTATGGCTCCTCATCTTATATGTGAGCTTATTAGGGTACCCATAGGTCGGCACTACTCAAAAGAGGCAGTGTGAAAAAGTGAGTGGCAAAGTTTCATTTCCTGCTGAGCTTCCTGCCCTGCTTTTCTCATAGGGTTACACAGCACAGCAGTCTTGTGCCGTGTGTTCCATAATCTGAGAATCTCTCCGGGATGTTATTGCCAGGGAGAAAAGAGTGGGAACTTAAGAAAGAAAAGGATCAAGGCTGGAGAGGTTTGTTTGTCCCTGAGGAGATATATTCAGGTCAGTTCACAACGATCCTAAGTTTTGATGAGATTAATTCAACTCCTGACAGAGTTCCCAGCAGGGCTGTCTTTCATCTCGAGCATCTGCTGCACACAGCAGCCACTGGGCCAGCTTGCTCAGTGTGTCTGCAAGGCCAGCAGTGGCTTGGTGCTTCCACACCCCCTGGGGCAACAGCAGCATTTTGTGCCTAAGCTTGATGGGAAGGTGAGCGTGGTGGTGATCAGTGTTGTGTGCAGTTTAGTTGTTTGCTATATCCGTAAAGCTGAAACAGCTGTGGCACTTCTTCAACCTGGTTGTTTCAGATAAGACTTCTTTCTTCAGTGGGAAGGCCGCTGGTGTTTCAGAATGATTGCAACTTCTGAAGCCCAGCCGATTTCTGCTGCCTTGCTTTTTTTCTCTGGAGACCTGGTCGGTGCTGGAAGTCTTAAATAAAACTCCAGGAACTGCTAGCAATTAGGAGCCAAGCTGCAGTTCTTCCCATGAAAGAGGACCTTTGTGTTTGGCAGGAGGGCAGGTGGGCAGCTTGTAACCACAACAAGCAATCTTCTAGACAGGAAGGTGCTTTCTCTGTTGTGTCTTACCTTGTCAGTTATCCCTCTTTGACGGTGGAGACTTGTCTCTGGATGGTGCTTTGCTCCTCAGGAGGTATTCCCCTGCAGAGTCCGAGGTCCCACATCCTTCTCCCAGCGCCCAGCTAGGAACGCAGGGAATAACCAGAGCAAGGACTATTGGCTATCTGGAGGCCGAAGCTTAAAATGTAGAGGAAGAAGAGTGGTGAGCTCTTTTCTAACCAGTCAGGAAACACGATTTGCCCAAGAAAACACAGGCCTCTCGTCCTCGCCCGCAGAGTGCTGGCTGCCAGCGGCAGGAGCCCTGTCCAACCTCAGCCTTGCAGCAATCTGCTGCTTCCTTTCTGAATGGAAAAATCAGCCAGGTTTCCTTTCCAGAGCTCGTTGTAAAGGTTTCAGGACAGTGTGGGGTGTGAGAGGTGTATGGAGGCGCTGCCTGGCCCTGCAGGAGCTGAGCTCAGCCTCTGCCGGCCCCAGGGGTCTGGCTGCTGGCTGGGAGCATGCGTGAGCTCTGCGGGCGTGATGGAGAATTGTGAGACCCTGTTGGGCAGAATTATCTCCAAATCCTCTTACAAGCAAATACAACAGTTTCTAAACCATCTCTCTCCAATACCTCATCTCCAGCTGTGGCTGATTCTTAATGCTCGAGAGGAGAACAGAAATCCCTGAATAATTCAGCTAGGCAGTGGTGCCGTGCCATGCAGCGGGGTCAGAGGGTATCTTTTAACTGAAGTGCCTGTAATAGCCTGGAGTTTGTTGGAGTGTTTTATGGATAATTAACTACAAATGTTGTTGGCCATGGAATTATTTGGTCTTTTTTTCTTTTTTTTCCCCCCACATTCTGCTTGCAGTGAATACAGACTAATCCACGAGCCTGGGCTAAATGTGCCTGAGCTTTTTGCTCTGCTGGTTTCTAAATCACATGTTTCTCTTTCAGTGGGTGTATAACATCCTGGAGAAGAAAGCTGAGGCTGATCGAATCATCCATGAAAACCCAGACCCTTGCAATGGCTTTGTTCTAGTTCCAGATTTGAAGTGGAATCAAAACCAGGTTTGTTTGCTACTCTTGCTTTTGAAGGGATGCTGCTTGTTGAGAGGCAGTACAGAGGAAATGTCCACTTTTGTCTCACTAATAGCATGTTAATGAAACTTTTAGTAGGGGAATGCATCCTTCCTGTTCACACTGTAATTAAGCAATGATGTTACCAGTGATTCAGGGCCTTTTAGGATGTGCTAATGGTGGACGCTGCAAAACGCAGGCTGTCCTCACTGCCTCTCCGTGATTTATTTATTAGCTTCACTTTCTCTTTCCTGTATTAGCCCGAGTGCTGTCATGATGTGCTGGGGCTGAAATCCAGCTGCCTGTTTGTTCCTGATGAATTCCTTTGTTTGGGTTTCTGTCAGCCTAAATATTAGACATAAATCAGGCAGATGTGTCGTCCTTCCAATTAACTCTCCTCACACAATATTAAACAGATGGTTATTAGCTTATGAGCAGCTGCTTAACCCCTCGCTGGAGTGGCCACTTGTTGAGATTCAGAGGTTTTAGCCCAGGCTGTAATCCTAAATTGAGTGGCTCATTATTTCCTTTGACTCTGGCTCGATTCATGTGGCACTTCTATGGCCTGGAGACATCAAGGCCCGCGGCGTGCCTGCAGAGATGAAATGCCCCAAGCTCAAAGAAGCAAGGCTCCAAGCCTCGGTGGAGTCAAAAAGTCCCCCTCATGTTTCTGATCCTCAGAAGCTCTCTGTGGGTGGCACCGAGGGAAAGTTTGATGGAAATGTAGAAACGAGAACTAAAAATAATCCTACTGGTGAGCTCTTAGCACAGCACGATTCTGTGTGTCTGTGCTGAGCGTGGGCTGGGGGCAGGAGGGAGGCGGGGGAGCCCGTTTCTGTCTGGTGCTGGATTGCCATGGGGGTTCTTGTGGCTGAGGACAGGTGAGTTACTGCCACGCATCCATACAGACCAGGAATTCCCCACACGTCAGCTGCTCTAACAATCCCATGCCTGGTCGCTGTGGGGTAACTGAGCTTTAATTTCTGTTGTGTAGCACCCTGCAAGGTGGTGGCAGCGATACTCAGTGATCCTAGGAAGGTAATTGTCAGCAATGTGTGTCTCTTTCCTCACTCAGCACAGTCTCAGTGTAAATTCTTTCTCTCCTGAACCAAACCGTGCAGCTCACTGCGGTGTTGAAGACAGATGGGCTGGAAGCTGTAGCCAGATTTCTCTACAGACCTGCTGTA
>PPHD01019826.1:0-13923 GCA_002909625.1 Bambusicola thoracicus
TAACTTTTCTTACTGGGTTGATCATCAGGCTGAACATGACCCAAATCAGTGTAACCACTTGAAAAAGCCATTGGAGAGCCCTGGGTGTGTGGAAGTGGTGTCCAGGAGCAATGGCACCAGGTGCCAACATGGCAACAGCTCCAAGTCAGAGCAGAAATACATTTGTGCAATGGTACTGAAGGCCTTGCGCTGTCTGCGTGGCCTCTCCCATTGAGATGACGGCCAACATCACATTCTCAGAGTCACCACTTTCGGCAGCTGATATCTCCTTTCAAAGAGGGATAATGGAAGACATCTGTAGATAATTCAGGTGGCAAAGGATGAGGTAGCAAATTCACTTTTGTTGCTAGAAAAGAACTGATATATATTTACACATTGTTCCTTGCTGATCAAGATCCTAACATTCCAGAGGAAGATAGGATGCACAAATAGTACTGAAAATAACAGAAGTGCTCCCCAGTGTCTTTGCTGCTATGAGCTTAGAGTTCAGCTTTCATATGCCACTGCCCAAATCCAGGTGACTTTATTTTGCAGTGTATCATTACAGTCATCCCTTTCTTAGCTTCTCTCAATGTAAATCAGGGAAAAAAAGTTTTTTTGGTAAGAACTCTGAAACAAATTGCTTCAAGCAAGCAGAAAATGGTCCCAGATCCCATAGAGCAGGTGTACATTTCCATAATGGCTGCAAAATTCAGAAAAGCTGTGGCACTTTGTTGCATGTGTCTTGGAAGGGAATTAGTAATCTCAGTGTTCTTTGTCCTAGTGATTGAAATAAATTACTTGCTTAAATTGCTAAGCATGATGACCCATCTGTTGGCCCATGCATGTTCACATTCTCAGTGGGTTTATTATTCCAAATAATGACTGCCATATGCAACAGTAAACAGTTCTTTTAAAATTGACTGAAAGATCCTGTGCTACTTTTGAAGGCAATTTACTAAAGCTATTCATGTTCCCCTCAAGAATCTGCCATTCAGCTCAACTTTTAGAAAGTGATCCTGACTGGTTTCTCCTGACAGAGCCATTACATTGCTTGGAAGGCAGAGATGAAACTATAGCAGGAGTCTGGATTGAATCCGATCCCTTCTTCATGAATGGGTGAGATACAGCTCTGTATGATACAAGCACTGGCCTTTTTGTTCCTTTTTATTCCAACCAGTTTATTCCTTTATTTGCAGCACAAGGTGATCTGTTCTCCAGTAGCAACATTCTGGTTGCAGACAAGCCTGCACCCTGCCTGGAATAGGAGTGTGAAGGTCCATGTGGCTCATGGTGCTGGGTGGAACTGTACAAAACTGCGCTTAGCATCAAAAACTGCGTGCCTTCACAAATTAAGTTATGTGGTTTTGTCCTACATTTGATCACCTCCTCTTGTTTTATTATTCTCCATTGTTCTTTTTCTGCTAAATCCTGCTGGTTCCCATGTTCTAACCTTTCCTTATTAGGGAAAGTTAGAAAGGCAGACTTTTCCCAAACAGCCCTCAGATACATCTACTTAATAAATAAATAAGTGGCAAGATTCCTTTTCATAAGTTCCTTTGCATCTAATTTAGGCCATGCCAGCTTCCTCCACATGCTGAACACACGTTCTTTTCATGAAAGGCCCATAAACCATGTTAAGACCGCAGAGCATCCATGATTTGTTCATGATGTTCGCAGTGACTCGCCATGGACAGATTACAGATGTTAAATTGCTGATGAATGGCCCACATCCAGCACATGGTATTCAGCTGAGGTATTAATCATGTGTGGAAAGATCTTTCTTTTTTCTTCAGGTCCCTGTGAATAATGAAACCTCTAATTCAGTATACTGTACTTTACAAGCTCTCTGAAATGAACTGCTTTCTAAAAGGAGAAGAGGATAACACTATTAAAGCAACCGAGCGCTGCACATGACAAGATGACATATTAGGACTTTCTGACTAGTTAAATGAGTACACTTGCTTTTCATTGATTTATACCAATGGGATGGGCCTTTCTTTAAAAAGATCTTTCCCAGGAAATGAAGTTTTCTTGCTTCCCTTCTTCTTTGTTGGAAACAGCTAACCTGTTGAATGTAATACTGATTTGATACACAATTGTTCACGAAAGGAGCAGAAATGAAAGACTAAGTGCAAACTTGAATAAGAAAAAACACATCTGGAGTTGGAAATAATGTTTTACCTGGCCAAGGTGCCAGGGGCCTATATACTGTTGAGATACTGAATTAGCATCAAGCGTGGGAGCCTTCTATGCCATTTCCTGGGATTTCTTTTCCTCTTGGTCATATGTAAGTATTTTCATTAGTAAGAGGATAGCAAATTGTCCGGGGCAGTATATGTTAACCACCTATCGTAGGAGTGCTTAGCATCTTTGTCCATTTTTCTTCTGTTTTAATTCCCAAGCGATCCAATGGCCTGTCCCACATGACTTGAAGAAGAGTCTTTCTATAAGCTTATGTGCATTGAACAGATGTTTTCTTTAGTAACACATTCTGGACTCATTTTCTGCCAAGTCACGCTGCATTGGTAACAAGGAAGTATGCTGAGGCAAAAATAAATAAATAAATAAAGGAAGAAGAAGAAAAGCACACTGTAAAGTCAAGTAAAAACCTCTGTGAAAACAGACGCTGAACACCAGAACCAAGACACCATTTTCCATTCCAGAAAAGAAATGCTTTCTTGTAAAAAGACAAGAAAACAAATGGGTGGGTGAACACTATGACTCTGCAGAAGATATATATGTTATAGTTTAATTTGCCCAGGTTCTTAGGTTGTGCTGAGTTCTGCATTTCCCTGGCTAACACACACCAGATTATCACAGTGTCCGTTTGTTAAGGGATTTCTAGAATGTCCACACTTGCTGATGTCTCCAAAATCACAAACCAGATATTTGAGCTCAGGCGTCCTATATTTACCACACAGGTAAACAGCTCACCTGTCCTTGCTGAGGGAGGTAACTAAGCCATAATACCACTTTTTTTGTTGTTACTGAAAATTTTTCAGAACAATAAATAATGACAATTTCAACTTGCTCCGTTCAACGTGGTCTTTCTGATCCAAGGCAGGGCTTACATGTTCCCAGACCTTACTTCATGAAAATGCTCTTAATTAGAGAAGCAAACAAGCACATCCTTACATGACTACAGTGTGAACACCCAACTAGAGCTGAACATTTTGTGAAGCGTTTTCCTGGTCAGGGCTGTAGAGGAAAGGCAAGGAGTGGGTGTCAGTCTCCTTCTCACGGTGGTCAATACCTTTGCTGACAAACTCAGAAGCAATGAAAGATCCAGAGTCCACCTGGATGCACGAACCAGGAAAGACTTGGAATAATCTTATTTTTTTCGGATGTGCTGTATTTATTTTAGTGGAATTAACTAGTTCGCTTCTTTGACAGTTCACTTAGCTTCTAGTCAAAAATATAGGAAAATTGTTTTTCATGTGAAGATCCTAGAGCTGACCTTTTCCCACCCTTCACTGTAAAAACGATGATGTCTGAATCTGCTCTCTGTAGCCTGGATTTTGCTTTCAAGCAGTGCTGATGCTGTGCAGGACAAGTTATCTTTCATAAAATGGATCACTGCCAGGAGGACAGAAGAGGAAAGCTCTCACCAGTTTTTTTACTTCTAGATTCAGCCATGTCTTTTCTGATGTCTGTTTTTTAATGAATTTCTCATCAATATGCATACTCATAACTTCCTTTTGCGTAGCTGGACTAGAGAACCACTTCTCCTCCATCATGCTGTCTTTCATTTTGCTTAATAACTTGTTTCTGCTGACAATCTATTTGTTTTGCAGGTACTACAAGCTCACAAAATCCTATTAAATGAATATATAATTTTAAGCAAAAATTTGCCCAAAAAAGATGAGTGAAGATACATGGAACTTAACTGCCTGATGAAGGGACAGCAGCATGTACTGAGTCTATAGGTGTGGCCACATGCTTCAAGAAAAAATGTAAAACTCCAAAGCCAAAGTGTCTCACTTCACTTAGGCTCTTCTTATGGTGCGACCAAAACCAATTTTATACATACATACATATATATCTATATATATAGTATATATCAGAGATAAGGATAACAGTAAATCAAAAAGATAAGAGGCTTGGAAATATTTTCCTGTGCTGATGAAAAAAAGATACCATTAATGCAAACCATTCAGTATGCTGTTCTTCTTAATACAAGAAAAGCAGATGGTTTTGTTATGGACACAACTGTCCCTTCAGAAGCGAAGCAATGGGTTGCTGGATCGTTCAGCATCAGGGCTAATGGGGATTTCTGGTAATTGCATCACGGATAAGTAGGAACAGTCCCTAGGCAGTAGAAATGACATCCTGCTGGCTGAAGATGCAGAGGGTAGAAAACACCTGGGAGAGTATTTGGCCTCAAGGCTGGTGCTGTTTTGAAAGATGTGGAGTTACATTTGCAGGGACTGGGAAAGGAAGTAATTAATATTGACATGCGTGAAAGAACTGAAGATGACACTGCACGGCTGTCCTGATAGCCACAGCTAGTTATAAATATTTCTGCACCCTGTGGGCCATAGTATGAGATAACAGATATGCTCAGATATGCTACAGGTTTGTAAGGAGGGGGTGGGAACTGGAAACTCCATGTCAGGCACCGAGACAATTTTTTGAGAAAGGAAATCTGATATCAACAGAGGGTGGAATGTACCACTTGTGGAGGGATGGCTGTAGACTTCGACCTGCATACCTCTTACACCCACTTCAGTGCTCTGGACTGCACTTAGAGTGGGTTCAAACACAGCACAAACCAACATGGGGTCAGTATCACCCTAGTTTAATTAATCTTACCACATTAGAAGCAATAACTGGGGAAATATAATGATAGTTGGGCCATGTGAAGCAGCTGCAAAGTTTCATAGCAACTTTAAGAATGACCCTTCAACCCTTTCTCATTACTCATATGATTAATGCTTTTTCATGTGAATAGTCTCATTGATTTAAGTTATTCTACTTCCATGAGTAAGGACTTCAGAACCAGAGAAATATATAATTATACTCTTCCTCAGTTATTTCAAATAGAGATTTAGTTAAATGCAGTGGTCTCAGTAGACCTTGCCCCATTGAATCTTTTCAGAAACTACTCTTGAAGTAAAAGATACACTTCAACAGCAGCAATGATAGTCCCACCTGTATCAGTGATATTGTTTGAATATATCTTATAGATAGATGTCATGAGAAAGCTTTAAAATCAGTCTCCTCATTAATTCAACACATTAAAAATCAAGAAAAATAAAACTGGCAAAATATGAAAGACACTAAAAGCATAATAAAATATCTTACCGAAGTTTCAATTCACAAGTAATTTTGCTCAAACATATTTGAGTTTACCAGAACTATCTTTATTTTATGACTTTTTTCAAGCCTTTGCCACAGTTTCTGTAAGCAGCTATCAATAGCAAAGTGCTTTTTTTTCCCTGGGACACCAATACACAACCTCTCTACTCAATGTGGTCTGCATTTTTGACACAGGCAACAAGCCCTGGCAACTTTCTCAGTATCATTTTTCACCAGAAATCTTTTTTCCATCCCTAAGTAACTTTCATCTATCTTTTTCAAGAATTTTTCTTCAACTCCTTATGAATCACTTTGCTTCTGCTGTCTTCGAAAAAATCCCCTTTATTATGAGGAGTTGCTCCTCTGAATGGATGAGGGAAGCTGGAAGAATACTGCTCTTGTAATAATGACCTTATATAAGCATTCATCACAGATATCACAGCCCATATTTCAGTTAAAATCGTGGGATATTTTTCCAAGTGATGCATACTTTGGACTTCTCTTAGTTTTTATCAAATGCCCCATTTAGATGCCTGCCATTAACACCTCCTCATTGGTATTGTATTAGACAGACAAATCACATCTCTGCAGTGAAAAATCATCTCACTGTTCTAGTCAAGGGTGCTGGACAAACCCAAACTGGTAAGTAAGTGATTTATGGTCAATTTCAGTTAACATTTCAGCTTCTACAAATAAGGTCATGAACTTCTCTACACCACCAAGCTAAGACCATGGCCTTATTCTCTGCCTCAGGATTGGCACTCAATTTTAGGTGGCAATTGGCAATTTTTTCTTTATTGCTATATCAGACTGCTTGTCTCCAGGTTTACAACACATCTGGAAGATAACTGAACAAATACACACAGTGGCAGCAGACATGGACAATTTAGCTTGACATTGACCAGCACTGTATGTCAACTCTGGAACTTTTTATTACTTCCTCTATTCTTTGCACACTGGTGTTCATGTATGATATGAATACATTAATTACTTTCACATCACTAGGAGCCTCCATATGAATACTACCAGCACAAATACTACCAGTAGCATCAATCCTACCATGAGCTGCTCAAGCACTTCATTGGATTAGTTTCTCTTCATGGTATGTTTTTCCTCTGACATAGAATTACTAATTAATTATTTGTTGCTTAGCCTTATCTGGGCATTTCTGGTTCTTCTGGTTTGCCCATATCAAAACAATATCTATGTAAAATTCTCTTTCTTCGTGTCGTTAAAATGCAATTTAGTCACAGCATAACACCTATAACATCCCAGAAGCCCTTCATAGAACTTGTGTTTGCCAAAGGTTATACTTAATTTGCATAAACAAATGTTCTCAGTTTTAACATAATGCAGTCATGAAATGATTCAGCTTTCTGAGAGCGACTCTTCAGCTGTTTCCTATACTTCCAAAGCATTACAGTGCTTGGCTCTTTCTGTCTTCCCCTCAGGATTTTGCCCTTAACAGCTTTTTCATTTTAGTATCTCAGGGTACTCCAAAACCTTTGCTTCTCAAGTCTTAACACAGCTGCTTCAATGTGGCAACTCCTGTTTCAGCAATTGTCGCTTCTCCATCAGCTTCCAGTGTCCAAAAGGTTCAATCATTTAAAGACATACTTTCCGATGCCACACTCTCCCAATAAGACTGAGTTTGTTCCCATACCACTGCCCGTTTTGTCTCTCTCAGCTGCCCCAGCACTCCCTTTGCTGCAACCCAGAAGTTCATTTGTTCAAAGTGAAACAATAACAGTGAACTATTCTGACAGAAAGTCTTTCTACTTCCTTCTTTCTACAAAAACTAGCAATAAATAAACCCAAAATTTGACATTTTCAATTTGCATGTTAAACTTTTCTCCCATCTCCTACTGACTTGGAGCAGCTTGGAGCAAAGCCAGACAGATGTGAGGATGTAGTTCATCTAGGAAGGGAAACCGGAGTGCAATTTTGCAAATCTTCTGGGGGGGAAGGTATGCCAAAGGGAGCCAAGCCTCTGAAGAAGTAAAATATATGTTGCTCACCTCTTCTCCCACTACTCCAGCAGTAAAGTGATATACCTTTATTAATATTTATTGCCACCGAGCAGGATACAGTCATTTATAGAAATTACTGGCACCAGAAGAAAGGAAAAGAGCAAGAGGAGGATGGGCAAGAGGATGGGTGTAGTTGAATAAGCCATCCCAGCCAGCGACGACAGAGGTTTGGCTAACCTCTCTGAAAGGTGCTACAACCTGAAAAAGCAGAACTGGCTCCAAGAACGGGTTCTCAAATGAAGGTTTCCAGCACAGGAAAATCTTAATGACAAATAAACCAGGCTGACTCACTGTAAGATGGACGGTGTCATGACTGCTTTCAGCCAAAGACATAAAGCAGCAACCAGAGTGAACAGGAAAATCATGCACCCCACAACTGATCCTGAATACCAGTTATCAAGTGAAGAGAGATGGAGGCTGTTTCTAAATCCCCTCAACAGGGGGACATTTGTAGCACAGGTCCCAGTCCCATGAAACCATCATCAGGTGGTTTCAGTCTTCACAGCCAGCAATGGAGCTTAAAAGCCAGCAGAAACTCCTGTGTGCAGCTTACATATTTCACTCTCTAGCAAAGCCAGTGACAGGTCTTCTCCCATTAGCCAAACTCTGGATTTATCAGGAGCAGACATCTGTGGCCACTGTCTACTGGGACCACCCATCAGCAGCAGAAAATGCCTCCATGCACGCAGTGAAAATCAGGAGGTCGGGGTCACTTGCTCCTACCAGTTGACTAAAAGTATCTCTATACAGCCTAAATGAAAGGTCATTTTAAGATACTGTGCAATTCACTGGCAGGGCACAGCTCAGCACAGGACAAAGGCAGCAAAAGAAATCAGCCCCATTCCAACCCTGCTCTGACTTCAAATGTCAGTTTGCTATGAACACATGAGCCTCTTATCAGCCACACACTGGATTACAGACAGAAATGCAAACACAGATATCTTCCCACTTCCAAAAATAGTTTTTCCTATTTTTTTTTCCTTATTGAAAATGACGATATAAGGGAAAAGACCAGTCTGTGTTTCTGCAGGCTTTACATCTTCCTTGCTCAGGAGAAACTGGTAGCAGCTGCTTTAATTTCCTCAGTTTCCAGTGTCAAAGGTTCAAGCACAGTTGTAGTGAAATGTTCTCTTGCTCTTTGGATCAAAAACCTTTAAACAAAGTCAGATGATTCAGTTTCAGAGTGCTGGGAAAGGCTGGGTGAACTCTACGGGTATATTTCTCCTCATATTTACAAGCTATGCTCTGCAATAAGTTTTCTGCAGGGAAATATCTGTCTTTCCAGTGGCCACCCTATCTGCCTCCTTCAGTTAACTCTTTCTACTCAGTCCAAACCAGACTTACCCTTTGCCAGAATTCCAGGGAAGCCTGATATAATATCTATACAGGACTTACAGGAGAAAAAAGATCATCACCGGGAAAAACAGATGCCAAGCATAGATGTATTGGTCTAGGCAGTGGAGATTCACAAAGGAATCTGCTCATAAAGAGAGCCTCTGACAGCCCAGAAATGTCTCCCAGCAGCAGCTGCCAGGAGTGGGAGGACAAGCCCTGTTCATCTCCTCACAAAGATATGATATTCCCCTATTGTAGGTGCTAATTATTATTTTCTTTCTATGAGAAAGGCTTTTAAATCTTTACAATGCATCAGTAAAATAGGCTGCAAGGAGATATGTATATATATTTGGCTGTAATAGTATAGGGCTCTCCCCATTGTGACTGAGAGGCAATATCAAAAACAAGTGTTAGTGGAAAAGTTTATCAGTTTTGCTGTGGGGATGCATCTGGTTATCCACAGTGGGAGGTTTCAGGTGGTGGGACCACAGGGTGTGTGACCACAAGGTTTATGATAAGCTGCATTTTTAGCAGCTTGCAAACAATGAATGGAAAGGCTCTTGGGTCTTCCCTGTGCGTACTGAGTGCCAAGGTTCATGTTCTTGTTCACTTGTACACGAGTGCAAACCAACATCAGCCACTGGGGAAGACTCTTCGCTTCAGCAGGTGAAGGTGCTGACTCCACTTCCAGCAAGCTCTGCTGACTAAAGAAGATGCCACTTAAATTAAAAATCACATAACCATATGTTTCAAAACTGCGGGTCATATTTTATGCAAGAATGGCTGTGACAAGCTGTATATTTGTGCTGATTTGCTGCATTTCCAGAGTGCACTGCTGAAGAAAGCTATCAAACTTCATTCGTTTTTAAGTTAAAAAAATAACTAACAGTCCTGTGTGTCAGAAAGATTCCTTATGTGAATCAGATATTGCAGTAAAAAAAAGACAGCTTCCATACTAATGATATTTTCTGTAATGTTGAGAGATCTATTTATAATGTGTGATTGTGTGCACTTAAACCATACCATCTAACCTCACAGCACATTCTCTGAACGATATATTTCACTTACACTGGAAGCCTTGGACTTTAAACAATGCATAGTCCAATGCAGCAGAGCAAATTATACAACAGATTGGCCTAAATCACAGTCCATCCCACCTTCATATATACTAAGAAGTCGTCCCACATAACATACTGGGTTCAGCAGATACGTCTAAATGATATATAGAGAAAACCAAAATGTTGCCATTTTTGATGGTAAATACTGGTTAATATTTGGGCTGAGAGTTATTGCTATGAAAGCATGAGACTCTGCCAAGGGAACCCACGCCTCAGGACCAGAAAGGACAGCCATGGTAAATCTCAGTGGAAAATTCTGACAGGTTGGACAGAGGATCTCAGCCTGGCCATGAGCCACCAGGAGGAGGCAGGGGGGAACATCCTTAAGCCCATGGCAATGGCCATGCCTGAGTCTCATCCCCCCAGCTCGCCCAGAAATGGTGTAGGCAGGAATGGCTGTCTGTAATAAGCTGGGGTGTTCATAGCTCCTTGTGGTCATACAAATGCTCAAGACAGCTCCCAGCTATATAGAGCAGAGGCTGTTCAGCCTGGAGAAGTCTATGAGGTGACCTGATAGAAGCCATTCAATATCTGAAGGAGAGCTACAGTAAAGAAGGGGACAGACTTTTCAGCAGTGTCTGTTGTGACAGAACAAGGGAAAATGGTTTCAAGCTTGAAGAGGGTAGATTTAGGCTAGATATAAGGAAAAAGTCTTTTACAGTGAGGGTAGTGAGGCACTGGAACAGGTTGCCCATCAAGGTAATGTATGCCCCGTCCCTGGAGACTTTCAGGGCAGGGCTGGATCAGGCTCTGTGCAACCTGATCTAGCTGTGGATGTCCCTGTTCATTGCAGGGGAGTTGAACTAGATGGCCTTTAAAGGACTCTATGATTCTATGATTCTATACTTCAAGATGAAATGACATTTTAATCACACTGGGGAGTGGAGGCAAAACCATGCTGTTAACACTATTCTCAGATTACTGACACCTCACTTCAGGTGTAGCTTAAACGGCAGTCACTGAAGTACTTACCAAACCCCTGGGTTTTAGTTGTAGTCTGCAGACATCTGGGGATCCACGGCCCGTAGCTAAGGAGTCAACAAGATACCTAGGAAACCAAGACCTACTGCCCTTTGTGTCAAATCCATGCCTTTGTGCCGTTCTGCTCTGCCAGTCTTCCCTCAGCAGCTTCGAGTTTGAGGTTGTCTTCTCAACTCTTCCATTTCAGCTGAAAGGAAAAGCTCATCCCCCACCCTCAAGCACCTACACCCCCTGATTTGCTTCCACAAGAAAAAGTAGCCACAGCGACTCACACAAGACCAAAGGTACATATAGAATAAAAAGAGCATCTGATGTTTTATTAAATATACTTTACAGTCATGTTTTTAGGGAGAACTTCAGCCTTTCCCCTCAAGTCATACAGTAACTACTGAATAGAAGAAAGAAGCTCAGCCAGAGTAATTTCTTTTAACTGTTTGAATACCATGTTTCTTCCATTCTTCCCAGCAGCACCTGGTCACACATGAGTGTGAGGCCATCGTCACTCCAAGTCTGAACAAGTTTTGCTTTATCTGATACAGTAAGCCTAATATTCCTTAGGGACAAAGTGGAGTCAATGCCAGAAGCAGGACTAGCATTTACAAACCATGCTCTTGAGAGATGGCTTGCTAAAGCTTCCAGCTGCAGCCCACCAGAAACAAAGCACAGATTCTGTGTGTCTAATACTGAGACTGTGCCTACATCATCACTGACTGTCATTCGATGTCACCTACCACCAAATAACAGCGAAAAAAAAAATAAGCTATCCCCTTAGAAAGATGGTTCTGACTGAAGGAGAGACATTCATGTAATCCTGTGTCAGGTGAAGTTTCTTCTGCAACATCTGGTAACGCTGCAGAATTTCTACACTCCACTGAGATTCAGAAGAGCATATGGTTTCCACTACAGCAAAACAAATCACTTCACAAACAAAAAGCTCTGAAAAGGAGTGGGAAAAGGAAGATGAAAGTTTCAAGTCTGTTTGTAAATTATGCATTATCCATGCCTGCAATGCCCAGAGGAGCCATAAATTCAGAGGCTTCAACAGAAAAGCCTATAGCTGACACCTTACATTCGTAAAACTCATTACTATCCCAGGAGTGAAAATGAAGGGGAAAAACAGTGAATAAATAATTGAGACGATAAGAATGTTTCATCATTTCCTTTTGCTCATTTTCAACTTTTCACTGTAGTTTCAAGGCCAATACAGGGTTCATATTAGCTGTGGCCTTAAACATGAAATGTAACCAGTATCTTCCTAATGTCTTTGACTGAAAAGCACAGCAACAGTTCAGTTAATCTCACGAGTACAGATGGCCAAAATGGGAACCTCAGATCGAAGATATTTCCGCTTTCAGGTTTCAGTTCTGCATCTGCCAGAGATACCGATTCTGTACACAGGATCCAGAGCCACTCCGGGCTCTCGCTTTATTTTTGGTACAGCTGAAATCCCACACGAACTCTTCTGCTGGCTGAGAAAACAGACATTGGCCTTTAGGAAATTTTTAGAATATTTTGGATGATCTGGAGGCTGAACAGTATTTTAAAACATTTTCCGTAGTCTGTGCCTTTTTATCAAGTGCTTTTATTCTTTTACAACCCCTTTGGCCCTTCTGTATATTACCCGAACTCTATAGGAGGTTTATTCTTCAAAGCCCATGTGACATTGGACTCGGTGTGATAAAACTGAGGAATGAGTGAGTGAGTCATACAGAGTAATTTTGCCCAAGGATTAGATGCGAATAACTCTAAAAAAAATGTGTTGTTGTCACCCTTAGTGAAGGAATATCAGTGCCTTGCATTGCACGGATTTGATCTTTTCCACTTTTTCCTCCCTTCACTTTAAAGCATACGCGAAATGTCAAGAAACAGGCACATCATCTGCCTTGCAAATAGATGGAAAGAGCTCCTTCCCCTTCCCTTTCCCTCCAGCACAAAAAGCATGGAGGGGCAGAGAAAAGAAGGGGAATAAAAAGACCTCTCTTTCATTACTATGAAAAGTCACCATTTTTAACTCAGTTTTGCAGCTGAAGGGAGACCAGCCCAAGGGCTCATTGCTGCCTCCCGACCCCTGCCAGGCAGACTGAGGCTCACACGTCGACCTCTACCTGAAGAGCCAGGGTTCAGCCAGCAAATGGCTCGCAGATGCTATTGAATAGCTGTAAAAACACCCTGCACAAATGAACAACATGACACTTAGGGCTGCTAGTATTCCTGCCAGTCAAAAGGAGTCCACAGGAAAGCTTTCTGAGTAGTTTTACAGACAGGAATGCCCCATGGAAATTTATACATAAACACAAGAGATTGGCAATACAGTGCAGAGCAGTGTTCCCACATAACTTCGTTTAGATTGTACTGAGCTGGTATATTTTTGTATGTCTTGAAGAAAAACATCTTTCTCATTTGCAAAAGATAAATTTAAAACACCAGTGGTATGCTAGTGCCCAGGGCCTTTTATGCATCAGCTTTTACTATTCTAGTCCATGAGTCATAAGTTAGAGCATTTATCCCATAGGAACTTGTATTCCCTGGGCTACTCATTCAGATTGGCAGGTTTTGGAAACCAGCATGTAGCCCATAAGAGGCTGAAATTAAAAAGGGAAAGGTGACAGTGCATGAGGAGACCCCCCAAGGAAAATAAACATCAGCAGTGGAAAGCTGTATTTATTGAGGCAAGAACAGGTCTTTGCAAAGGAAGAGTGACTTCATGAGCAGTGAGGAGCAGAGGAAGCATCCAAAGCTGTCCCTGTGTACTGAGAGTCAAATTAAAATTGTACTTATGCTGCTGGCTGCCCAGCCCATGCTTATTCTCAGACCGTCCTGAAGAGCCAAGAGGCCGGTCAAGATCTGCCTGGGTGATGCTTCGGGTTAACCAGCAACCTGTGTCCCTGAACAAAGGACCCGCGGAACTTGGGTATTTTGTGCATATCATAGCAAAAGCAATTGCCTAAGGCTTACACCCACAGATGGAGGTATTTCAGCCATTGGGAGGGTTGAGCCAGATGACCTCCAGAGGTCCCTTCCAGTCTCAACTGTTCAATGGTTTTGTGATTCCCAGCTTCCATCTATGCACTCTCAGACCTGGTGGAAGTAACCAGAAGCTGGTGAGGACCTGGTGAGGGCTCTGGAGCACAGGCCTTATGAGGAGCGGCTGAAGGAGCTGGGATTGTTCAGTCTAGAGA
>PPHD01019827.1:0-13922 GCA_002909625.1 Bambusicola thoracicus
CCAGCTCCCTCAGCCTGTCCTCATAGGAGAGGTGCTCCAGCCCCCTGATCATCTTGGTGGCCCTTCTCTGGACCCTCTCCAACAGACCTCTGTCTTTCTTGTACTGGGGGCTCCATACCTGGACACACTACTCCAGACGGGGTCTCACAAGAGCAGAGTAGAGGGGGACAATCACCTCCCAGTCCCTGCTGGCCACCCCTCTCATGATGGAGTCGCTTAGAATGTCTTTTTCCGAAACCTATCCAGAAAGGACCTCTCTGACCCTCATTTTCCCCATGTAACCCAGTGTCACACAGCCTGCAGCCTTCAGCATTACAACTTCCGAGGTCTTTCTTAAAGTAACAGCCTGCCTTAAAAGAGCTGCAAGCTACTGGGCACTGTGCATGTGGCAAAGGAATGTCGGGGCAAAACTACAACATTAGATATATTTTGGTTCTAAATAACGATAACTAAAAGAACAGCTAAAATTAAACCAGTGACATGCAGGAGACTTTGCACCAGGTACAAACCGAATTCCGTGGGCACCAGCTCTCATCATATCCAAACATTGCTTTGGCTTCTGCTTTCCCAAAAGCTGTACAGTCTTTAGCACAAGTAATCCCCCTCCTAACTTAGGGCTTACTGTAGAAGTGAGATTCATTCGACCTCTGACAAGCTGCACATGACAACCATGAGCACAGATCAAGATTTTCTTTTACTGCTAAGGTTCCCTTGCTGCAGTTTATGGCCATTACCGTGAGGCTTTTTTTTTAACAAGTCAGTATTTTTAATAATTATGGTAAGGAAAAGAAACCTGTCAGCACTATTTCCTCTTTATTTGCTCTGCTAATTTTGTGGCTTTCCGCAACATTCTAAACCAAACCGTTTTCAAAACTGAAATCTAAAAAAGCTTTTTGAACATGCCGTTTCACGTATTAAGCTCCAGAGTAAGCGCACTGCTCACAGTGCTGCACCAGAGCACAGCCATTGCCCTGTGATAAAAGCACCGACGCACCTTTTGGACAGGCCCCGACCATGAAGCTGTCCTGTGATTGCCCCAAACAGGGTCACAGCTTTCTACCTGCAGTGCCTTGGTGGCTGGTACATTAAATGCATACTTTGCAATACAAGTTGCAGCGTTACCCTACTCAGACTCTGCTTGTGGGTGCTTCTGTTTGTGTTTGTTTTGTTCTTTTTCAACCGATTCAGACTTACAATTGAAAATCATCCGACTGTGTGGCTGAATCGCACCCGGGAACCGTTCTTCTCATCTATTTGCATACAGAAGTGTGACACGAAAGGAATTACATATGGAAGTACTACAGCTGTATTGTAGGAAGAAGAGTTTACACAAAATAAGCACGGCAAGGAAGGAGTTAAGTAAAAACACATCTAACTGGCCTGCTGACCATGGCCAGATACCGGAGCCAAGAAGATCTCCATGCAAAGGAACTTCAGTTAACATCACACTCAAACCACACAGTACTATTTTAACAGCTTTCAGTTTCTACAGCGTTTAACCAGAGCGTGCATCTTAGCAGAGAGGTCTTTAATAGCATCCAGCCAAGAGAACTCATATTCCTTAAGGACACAGTAGCACTTGAAAGAAAAGACATTGAACTAGACCCTGAGTTAAGCCCTCTCAAGACACTCGCTCCCTGCTTGTGTGCTTAGCATGCTATCAACACAAAAAGCCAATAAATTGCTGCCCCTTCCTTCCACGCTTTGTTTTTAAAAGGTTCATTGTATTTCATTTCAGTTTATTTAAGCAAGATTTCTATCACTGCTGGTACAGAAACAGGCAATTTTGGTTATCTTTGCAAGCATAAAAAAGCCTCTGGAAATATATCTACATGTATTAATTGCACTGACCTTACAATTTAGCAACTTAAAACTTGTTTGTTCACTCTAATCAGCAAGCACAAATCAGCAAGTCTTTAAACCTTGACAAGTTATGGAAACTAATGACATCAGGAGTGGCCCTTTTCAGTTTTTCCTGACAATTCCCAAGATCGATGATAGAGCTAAGCAAAACACCAGCTTTAAAACTTCTGAGCTCAGGGTGTTTTCCTGAACATGCAGCTGTTATCCAAGGAACAAATCTAGATCTGCCATTGGCTCCCCCAGCTTTTTCTGATCGGCTGCACGGGTCCTGATACACACAAAGGAATCAAGGAGAACTCAGGAATCAACTGCTTCCACTGACTTTCTCTTGTGCCGTACACTTTCAAAGTCACTCCAGACACTGAAAAGGACATGTGATCTATTTTCCCAACCAACTGCTCACAAGGATTATTGCTTTCATGGGTCATTGGACACGTTCCTGCCCTTTTCTGTTGTTTTTTGCTGCAGAGTGAGGATGGTAGTTCAGCACTTCCCAACTCCTCTTCAATTTCAGAAGAAAAATGACAGAGAAGAAAGAAAATGAGCGTAGGGGAATGCAAGCAGTTTTAGCACAAGATTCACCAAAATATACTGAGAAATGACTGCCAAGCTCTGTCTCTCTTCCCTAAACACCATAAGGCAAAAAAGCACACCGAAGGAGGAGTTGGGTTTGATACTGGAAAGGCTGTGGTGGAGCTAGGAACTGTTTGCTTCCCTGGTTTTGGGTAAACATCCAAACATTTGTGTGACTAACTGGTCCTCATCATTAGATTTGTGTGCAAACTCCCATGTAGCAACACATTTAGTCTGCATACAGTCAGAGAGACATCTGCTGCTTTTATTTCCTCTCATAATCCAAAAAGATGTGGGACACAAACTACTTTTATTCTGATTTGGTTTTTCTTTTAATAACCGGAATCTCACAATTGAAATTAGGTGAACATGACACTAAGTAGGCAATCTAACCTCCAACTACACCTAGAAAGGCTTCCTTACACTAAGAACAGCTGAGCACAGTACTTCTCTGCAACAGGTCGGTCATTAATGCTGCTGCTGGGCACTCATTAGAGCAGGAAAAAGAGGCAAAAAGTGGAAAGCAGCAATGGGAGACCATTAACTTCTGTTGAGCTCTGTTCTTTGCACTCCAACCTGTGATCATTACTTCTGGTCCTTTATAAAGGGAAGAAAATCTGCAGGTACAGATAAACACACAGGAAGGGCGGAATGGGCCCAAACGGGCAGAACATTGACAAGACATCAGACAACAGTACTGTAAGACAGCCAGAGCTGCATGGAGTTACTGTAGCATATTTCACTGCTTTGACTAACTGGGAAAAACTAACAGGCCTCAAACTCAGTCTCCGAACTAGCAGCAATTCCTTGCCAGCAGAACTACAGTTAGACTCTAAAAATGACCTCCTTTTTATTGTTAAAATGTGTAACAAACGTCTGAGACAAGAAGAATATTAAGCCTCAAAAGAAACAAAATGTGTTTGAGGAAACAGATAACAGTCTATGGGTAAAATAAACAACATAAGAAACAAAAATTAATTCCCTCGTGTAAACTGGAGGAGGAAGAAATGATTTTGCCAGTAGATTCCCATGTTCTGACCTCCGCGCGAACTCCAAGTAACCAGTTTGCAGTTGCAAGCAGCAACAAGAATGGAAAATGCACTCACTGAAAGACACAGAAGGATCCCAGTCCTTCCGACTTTTTGCTAAGCAGCTGAAGCAAAAGGTCAATTCAAGAAACACATACACCGCCAGTCACCTGGCCACATGGTGAGCTTGCTTAAGGAGCTCAACTGGCAGAGAACTTCTCTGCCAGTATAGTTATCTAACTCAGCCTGACACAGGGTCAGGCACGGGCCAACAGAGTGAAAGGAGCAGCACACGTCACTGGATGACTGCAGGGAAGTAGATAGTCTTTAGATTAGCTCAGCTGTTTCATAAAACCTCACCCTCCTGTGAACATTGAGGAAAAAGCTGCACCCACTGCAGGAAGGCATGTTCTTTATCGCTCGGGAACCTCAAAAACATCACTACTCCAACCTACTCATTCCCCACCTACCTGCCTTCCTTTTCTTCTTCTGCCTGTGTGACGCAGCTTAAGGCCAGAAGCAGGGCAAGTGTGTGCCTGAAGTCCCACATATCCAGTCACTTAGTTCCTCTTGCCATAGCTACTAGTGTACACCATTTCTAGATGTGTAGATATGCGTTTAGAAGGATCATTTACAAAAAATGCTCAGTTTTCCAGCTATGCGAGCGAAAACAACTCAGTTCATTGTCATCAGTACGGTGATGCACGAGGCACTTCTGGAAGGACTGCCCTCACTCACAAAGCAGGAACAAATAATCCCTCAGCCAGCACCAACAATTGAAATGAGTAAACCAGTTGGGACTCACATGATGAAAAATGTCATATTTGATAACCTGTACTACTCTTTCATAGAGCTTGGTAGAGTTTTATTCACAACAGAAACACTACCATGCGCTCCTCAAGTCAGTGTCATAAATACAGCACAAACTAACTGCTACAAATTACTTGGTTTTAAATAAACTGCCCTCCTTCCTGTGGACAGTAATATTAGCAGAGGTGACAAGCAGAGCAGCTCAAAACAGCAGAACTTGAAGAAGGCAGGAGGAAACTTGGCAACCTTTATTTTGCCCTGCAATGCAAATTAGACATCCGTACTTCAGTAACACCCAGAAACAACACCCGGGGTACCTTTCTGCTGAGAACTGTGCCCACATCTGGCAAAAACACTCCCACCTACTGCCCTTGCCACCTAACTTCAGTAATGCAGTGAGGTTTGCAAAGGGCCTCCCCCTTTCCCAGAAAGGAAAGCAATAATTCTATTTCTTGCAACACATATTTGAAAGATGAATCTATAGCAATCACATAAATCATTTGGAGTCCACGAAGGGCTCAGAGAGGAATTCACTATTCTGTGTGTATGGAAGATCCAAAAGCACCAATGACAAGGTGAGGTCATTTACCTTTCCCTGCTTTACAAGTCATTTCCAAACTGCTGGTTGGTAAGGAGACTCAAGAAGGTTGCTAAGATTCAACAGATCAAGCACAAGAATTAAAGAAAGCCCAGCTTTGCAAGAAGAAAAGATTAAGTCACATGCAGAAGTGCAAAGCTAGCAGCAGGGGGATAAAAAAAAAAAGAAACAAAACCAACAACTCATTTCCTTTGGCACAGAAAAGGAACAGGCAAGTGAGTTGTCAGAAGAGCCAAGAATTCTACTTCCTATCATCATTAACCAAATGATGTAAGAGCACACTACTCCAGACAACCAGACCCACAATCTTCCATTGGAAAGGCAGGAAGTATCACCTGGGGCAGGTAGAGGCACTGAAAATAGAAACAGAAATTATAAAAGGAAGGGTGCAGTACATAATTAAAGCAGGGAAAAAGGAAAAAAGAGGAAGGGAGAAATAACCATATTGGATCCCTTTTGTAGATCTGTGAGCAATTTTAAGAAACGGTAAATGTGCTCTATGCAGTCAGTCAAAAACAAGATGTGTTTTCTAGAGTGAGAATATGCAGAAGAAAAGCTGAACACGCTGAACAAATCATACTACTGAAATCTTTATTCCAGCATATTCTTAAAGTTCCCTCCATTGGTAGAGGGAAAATACACAAGATAACCCTCTGGTCATTGACCTCAGCATAAACAGAACTATAGCTTGGAAGCTGCACAAATAATTGGGATTTTTTAATTCTCATTTTAACTTGCTAAAAATATTTTCATAGAAACAAGGAATCATTTGAGCTGGAAGAGACCCTTTAAAGGCCATCTGGTCCAACTCCCCTGAGATGAGCAGGGACACCTACACCACATCAGGTGCTCAGAGCCCCGCCCTACCTGACCTTGAATGTCTCCAGGGATACAGCAACCACCCCCCTCTCTGGACAACCTGTGTCAGTGACTCATCGCCCTTATTGTAAAAATCATCTTCCTTATGTCCAATCTAAAAACCCCCTCTTTTAGCTTGAAATCATTTCCCCTTGTCCTATCACAACAGACCTTGCTAAAGAGTCTCTTCCCTTCTTTCTTATAGCCTACCTTTAGATACTGAAAGGACGCTGTGTTCATACCTGATGCTCTAGGAAGACTTCATGCTTTAAAGATGTATTTGGTTGTTTCCTACAGTATTTTCTTCCTTCTCTGCTTTGTGCCTCACGCATGCAACATGAGTGAACATGTAGAGCAAACGTGACACTGACTTGGCCCAAAGTGCTGCCAAAAAGCTCCAGGAGAAGGATATAGATGGTGGTTTTTTTTTCTGTTTGGCTGGTTGGTTGGCTTTGTTTTTTTAAAGAACTTTGAGTAATCATCACGCTAGAAGCCACACCACTATACAAGCAGCATTAAAAAAAATAGAACAGCTGCTATTTGACTTCTTCACATCTGCTGGATTGGGTGCTAGAGAAATTTATGTGAAGTTACCACTTAAACAGTATCCAAAAGAACCCAAAACAGACTACTCCAAGTGATAACTTCACCCTCAGAAGCTGTAACTGTTCTGAGAGAGATCCAAAGCTTCCGTGAAAACGTGAAGACAAATTACAGCAGTCACCGGTAAGTTCATCTCTCTTTCTGTATAAATGTTTGTACTAAACTAACCTCTCAAGATCAGGGGTGGAAAATTAAAATGAAAAAGTGAAATAGAGAAGAACTTCTGAGTGGATATTCACATATTTAAAAGGCAGGAAAGATGACTGAACATTCATAAACTACATCGAAACACTGAAAGCTAGATAATATACTCCACACTGAACTAACACTTGGAGCAGAATATGCCTTACTCTACAACTTAGGTTCTTCCTTACAAGTTTTTATATCTTAACATCTAAAGACAACTTAAGGAGCAGATTTAGCTAGCTCAACAATTGCAGATCTCAGAGTAAACAAGCAGCTCTGCTAAAGACCAAGGGAAAGGAGACGTAAAAGCTATTAACCCACTGTTAGCGTGGGTGAGGGGTGAAAGAAGGAAAGGCTAAGTTAATTTCAAAGGCTCAAGAATTTAGCACAGTGGCCTCTTGCTGTCATTTTTAACAGGGTTTTCTGCCATGACAATCAGTAGGACTGTTCTTGGAAACCAGAATTAGGTGATAGCCAGACAAGTTGCAGAATCTAGCCCAGGATGTTCTACAATGAGCTAATCACACAAAACAAAGCCTCCAAATTCAGCATAATCTTATGTCTGTATGTTTGGCACGTTGAGAGCTTCTTGGAGGCTCACACTGTGTGTACTCACTGAAATCCCTGGTTATTAATTCATAGTGCAGGACAGGTGCTACCTTCACAGACATTAGGAATGGAGCCAGTTGGTTATTTGCGGGCAACACTGGGGGATGTCAGGAACTTCTGTTTAATGAGTAACAGTCTCTCCTCCTCCTCTCCAAAAAGAAAAGCAAACACAAGGTAAGGTCACTGTTTCCTGCTTACCTTGTGGATCTTCTAGTTACATATTAGCTTTCATGCATATTAACAAAACAATAAAGCGGCAGCAGAAACTGGGTTGTTTCCCTACCCATACCGAGAAGTAAATGAATAAAAGGGTAGATTTAAGACAGCCAAAACTGCATGGGGGAGATGTTTCTTTCCACAGATGAAGGCAGTCCAGCCCAGTCCCATTAAGCTGCAAGCTCAGTGACTGATCCTTACTAAGGTCATGCGCCACAGACCTGCAAACATAGAGTCCCTGAGCCTAAGTTCTAACTGAAATTCCCATTCTGTTAGGTAGCCAGATGCAACACGTCAAGTCAGCTATGAAAGCATAAAAGAAAACTAACATGAGAAAAAAAACCCAAAAAGTATTACTGACCATCCACTCTGAAAACTTCATAGCTGAAATTCCTGCCATGTCTGCTTGAGGAGGGATTACGAAAAAGATAAACAAAACAAAAACCAAACACACCACACAACGTGGGTTAGCTGTAAAGTCAAACACCTGACCTACAAAAGTATCTTATCTGTTTGTAATGCAACTCTCTACATCCAAAGCAAGACCTCAAAAGCACGTTTAGGCGAGACCTGGCCCATGCAGACTCTGACGTGGGACAGATTAGCTTCAGCAGCTCTCAGGGTTTAGATTCTACCCCAGGCAGTAAGCAAGGCTCTGTGCCAGCTCAGGAGAGAGGCTGGGAGCAGCGCCCCAGGCACGGAGCCAGCTGAAGAAGAGCAACATGGCACTGAGCTGCTGACACCAGAGGTGCAGCACCTTCTGTGGGACACTGAGCTGGCACTGGGTCAGCGTCCACCTGAGGAAGGTGCCAGAGTCAGTGCTGGCCAACACCACAACAGCAATCAGTCAAAACCACAGCAGGTGCCAGACTTGCTTTCCATAAAAGAGTTAGCTTTCAATTAGCAGTGAAAGATGCAAAAAATTAGGCCTACGCTGCACAACCCCGGCTGTCATGGCCCCCTAAAATGATGCACAGTCTATGAAAGACAAACTAAAATGGACAAAGCAATGGACCCTTCAATCCCCTTAATTCAATTCTCTCCTTTAAGGCAGTGCACTGTTAGTACCCTAGCAATGAGACTAACACTGAAGTTTTTCAGCTTGATGGTAAAATCATGTAGTGTCCATCCATCTCCAATAATAGCAATATCGAGACAATGAACTCTATTGAGGCAACTAATAAGGCAGATAGTCATTTGCATAGTACATTTTCTGTGACTCTCTGTAATACAGCATCTCAAAGACTCAATTCAGACTATTCTCCTTTCCCACAGACGTCAAAAAAAGGGGGGAAAAAAGGATTTTTTTCCAGAAAAAGTAACAATGACCCTTCCCATAATAGGAGAAAGCACAAGATGGGGTTTTCCTGCCCATGGTGGGCGCACACTGCTGTCTGTGTGTTTTTATTTGGCTGTGTGGGCTTTTCCCATTTGTTTAAAAATGTAGGCTCTTCATCTCCGTTATGGATTGAAAGCTCAGAAATACCTTTCTGATTTTGCTCTAACAGGCTTCCAAGTAGGAAGCATTTTGAGATCTCCTCCCACCAGACAATTGCATCTTCAATTCCTGCACTGCGGTCTTTTCCTTTCATCTCTGTACATACCCCATTCCTGCATAACTCGCTGAATTATTACTTGCTGGGCATAATGGGACATACCACAGTCCTGGCAATGCACTAACCTGCATGTGAGCCCTGAGTTTTAGGGTAGGCTCTGAAACATGGGTAAGTGTGCCAAGTCACTTCCCCTCCATCAGGCAGCCTTGAACACAAAGCACACACACACGTGGCTTATGTTGTGCCTCTCAGTTCAGCTCCAAAAACATCTCCTAGTGCTGCTGTAGAAAAGCTGCAATGACTGTGATCAAGATGAAGAAGGGGAAGGACATAAAGCACCTATATTACTCCCAGAGATAACAAAGCTACCTTGAACTACATGGGCTGGGCATATACTCATTGTTATTGCTCACCACCCTGACTCCTGACACTCTGGCTGTAAACCCCAGCCCTCTGCAGCCAGCATGGGCAACCATGACTTGGGCTCTGTGGAAATGAAACTAGCGAAGGTCAGTGGAAAGGGGAGAGCGAGCTGCCACAGCAGCCCCAGTGAGGAATGGCGTTGCACTCTTTGTCCAAGTTTCTGATTTTATCGGATTATGCCACAGTGTTAACATTGTTTATGGCCCTATTTTGTGTCTGTGAATCACCCCCTCCCAGAGACTCTTCCTCCGCCCGTTTATAAATAGCACCACACACAGAACAGAGCCTGTGAAGCACAGGAGACTTGCCGAAACAAAATAACGCGCATCAAACTGACAATCTTTCAAAAGCCTTTCTCATTTATTTATAGTGCTGGCCAGACAGACAGATTCCCACATTTTATAAACCCCGTAGGTCACTATCTCCATTGCTCATTCACGAACAATACTGCTAACAACAAATTCCCTCTGGTTACAAGTGAACTTCCCCGGCACACTGCTGCTTGGCACGGGCCTTCTGGAAAGAAAGATTTCTAAATAAGCAACATTATGTATTTCTGTATGTATTTGGAAGCAAACTTCTGCCTAGCCCAAAAGAAAGAAAGATGACGTTACAGCAGAGCTGATACGCGACCAGAAGGCTCAGAGAACAGTTTGAAGGCACACAACACCTTGCTCAGCCAACACGCTGCCCACCGAGCTCCAACACCAGCCACCCTATGCGTGCAGTCCCAGTGACCAGGCAACCACAGCAGCACTGGCAAAGCTGGGGCTGGAGAAGTCCCCGGTGTTCACACTGCCAGCAGAGATGTGGGTAGGCAGGGAGTACTTGAACATCTCCTGCCCGGGTCCACTGAGCAGAAACAGAAGACCCAGAGAAATAGTACTGCCATTCTCCATGGATAAAATTCCTGCTAAGTGCTTAACATGAATGCAATCCAGCACTTCTCCATTTGATTTACCAGGTTTTTTTTTTTTCCTTTCCCTGCAATTAATCACGCGGTTATTTGTCAGACTAACGGTTCCTTAATCAGCTGTAGAAGTTAAAACCTGTTATAACAAGATTCCTCTTTAAACGCAAAAGACAAGTAAAACAACTGAAATGTGTACTTTGGGAACAGTTAGGTGTATTCTTATTATGGTTCTTCTCTGTTATTTCATAGACTCAACAAATAAAAAAATACTTGCTTATAATCTCAATTCAGAAAGGAAAATTCCAGTGCCTGGAAAACATCACGTTTGGGCTGGACATCTTTTAAGCCATATACAGGTCTTTTTTTCCCCCCTTTTGCGTTTTTTTTATTCTCCTACTGCTTATCTCAGCACACAGTTCCTTTCCCTTTAGCCTCCCTCAAACAATAGTCGATACGAAGCAAGTAACACTAAATACCAACCTGAATTACTTCACACTAAGGGCTCATTTCTTACCTTATATACACGTGTATATATGATCACACAGATAAACACACACACCCTTGAAATGACTTGTACCAAAAATTACTTTCAGGCAGAATGATAAAAGAGTGGGGTTCTCCTACAATGAGACAGCAGCACAAACTCAACACACCCAAGCTGTGTGCCACAGCTCTCTGTTCTCCAGTGCCTCATTCTCCACTCTTATGAAGCGACACATTCCCAGAGGGCTCAGTAACATTGATCTCTATTATCACTCTAAAACACCAACCAAAGGGATCGCTGAAGTAATATTTAACCTGCCACTTGAAGAATGCATTTGTAATCACACTTTATAGCTTCTCTGACCAGCACACAGTGGACTCTGAGATCATAAAACAGGACTGCATCATAACAACAACGGGAATTTCACACAAAAAGTCTAATGGACACAAAGAGAGAAACAAATCAGGGAGGAGAAAGAGATTTAATTAGAGCTGGCTGCATAGTAAGGCATATGGTTCACAGCCATTTTTGCTTTCAGTTAAAACACCCTCCTCAACAAGCTAAATAAACACATATTTAACCATGTGCATCAAAAAAATAAAGACAAGCCCAACAGAAAACCTGGACAGAAGCTGAGCTATACACCATGTGCACTTACAATCCAAGCTCTGCAACAAACACTATTCTGTCACAAGCACGGGCACTTCTTCCACCTCATCACCACAGCATGTAACCATCCATCACCTGCATATCACTACAATCTGCTCTGCACACTGAACTCAAACCTAATTTGAAGCGTGGGCAGGAAAGGACAGAGAGAGAGAGAGAGAGGTGTAAAGAACAGGACTGGCTCTCAGGAACAGCTTTTAAAGACATAATAGTGAAGTTTCACTTTGACAAAAATGCTGAAATAAAAAAAACTGTCTTGTTTCAACAATTTTTAACAAGGAACAGTGTAAAAGATGGCCATTGGGGAAGGATTTGCAGTCAAAATGACTCACTCGTTGCACTTGGGAAGACACAAGGAAGACATAGGGAAACTGAGTGTTTCATTTAGAAACCAGCATATCACTATAAGACCATTTGTACCTGCATGAAGAAAGCTGAAAGATTTTATAGAATGGCTTCAGATTCCACTTTCTTTAAGCCTTAATAGGGTTATCAGGCCCAGATAACAGGATTTAGGGAGAAAGGATCTGAATACTGGGCCGTGGTAGAGCACCACTAGGGCTTGGCTTTACCACGCTTCCACTGGGCTGGAAATACCCCTTAACTGGGCCAGCCTGCTGCTTACCTCAGCTTGAAAGCTGCTTTAAAACAAAAGTAGGGGCCTGCCTCTTGGCAAAGCCATTCTAGGGGAGCTGCACAGAGACATCTTGCATCTTTACCACAGATTGCATCCCGGCAGGCTGACGCTTCCCCAGCAATTCCCTCTGATGAGAGGGCTAGCACTGAGCAAAGGCAGGGAAGTGGGACTGAGAGTAGCGTGTGCCCCGTGCCCTGCCACCGGCCTTGGGAAGGGCACTGATTAAAGCTACATGGGCAGCTTGAATTCTGACTTTAACTTTTGAGCACCAAGTTTTGCTGCCACAGAAGCACTCCCTAAATGCAGACTGTGTGCACGTCCACATGCATGCTTAATAACAACACAAATTCAGGTATCTTAGAATAGAGACTGCCTTCATAAGCACTGCCACAACAATAAGCAACGTTACCCCACTCTTCGTTGGGTGGCTTTGACTGCCAGCAGATACCGATCACCACCAGTGTGTTATAATAAGCAGCATGTGACTTGTAGGCTTTTGCTACATGAGTTTACAAGTTCAGCATTAGCTTCCTAGAAATGCTTCCTACCAGTTTTAAGAAGTATCCAAATTACAGGCGACAGTATCATATTATCACAGCTGTCAACAGCGCAAAGGGCCGTGGGTGGGGGTTGAATTTTACCTCTCTCTCATTTCAGGAAGAGATGTCTCATCCCAACAGGAACTAATTAAGAAGAAGGGGGGGGACTGGACGGTTTATTTCAGAAATGAATACGGTTCAGCTCTCTGTAATGAAACAGCACATACTTGGGCACTGCTTCAACAGCTGATGCACGCTGTTAACTTAAGCAGGCTCCTGAAGTCCTGCTCCTCGTGGATGCTCTGTGTTTACTCATCATCCTCCCCCAGCAACCTACTTCCTTTTCTTCAGAAACTTCTGTCTCTGCTCTTGGTTTCTTCAAGATGGCCATGTCGAAATAGTGCTAATGCCTTAAACTCAATTAGCTTCTCATACACTTCCTTTTGCGTCCTCAGCTGTGCCCACACCTGGTTCTCATTTTGCTCCCTTCAATACATTAAAACGGCGATAGGAACATCTCAAGCCAGAGACTTCCAAACCCCACACAATTCCTACAAACCACAGACTGGCTATTGTGCTACAGGACACCCGTAAACAAACCGTGGGTTTTCTTCCTCAGCAAAAAGAAGCATTAGCTGTGCAATCAAAGGCAACAACTAGGTCTGTTTGTTATGTACAATGCACACAGTTTGCAGCCAGAGAAGTCTGATGACAGCCACCAACATATTGATTTTCCCAGCATTTCAGTATAATGGGTGTTGGCTTTGTCCCCATTTCTCAACAGGATCTGACAGGCTTGCACGTGCAGTTTGCTCCCCAGCCCCTCCACTCCCCTTGCTGCCCCCGCTGCTCTGAGGAGCTGTTTCACAGCTCAGATTTGCTCTAAGACAGACTTAACATCACGGGCCACTAAGCGCCTGCCAAGGTTCTATACTGTTTCACTCACGCTCCCATCCCCTTTTCCAGGGCATCAAGTGGTTTACCACAGGCTGCCCTGTGTCTAGAGGTGAATGTCTATCTCACAGCGCAAGAAAGCCTTCCCCATCTGCGCCTGCTGCAAGAAATGCCTCTCCTATCTACAAAGCCACAAGAATTAACCAATTCACTCAGAGAAGAATGGGACGAGACCCCACAACCCAGCTTTTGTTTGATTTATAACCCATTCATGACCAAAAGGGAATACTGTATTCATAGGGTGCAGGAAGTTGTGCAAGCAAAGCTCTCATTTGTGACAGTTCATGGCAGAAGTGAACCCTGGTGGGGACAGATGCAGAGGGGCACTATGCTCACTTCCTACATGCACCTGGCAACTAAGAAAGAAAGATATATATATATATATATATATATGAAAAGAAGT
>PPHD01019828.1:0-13922 GCA_002909625.1 Bambusicola thoracicus
CAGTGCTGGGAAACAACTTGCTCCTAGTTTGAATGATGAAATGTTCTCCTCTGAATAAGACACCATCCAGTGTGTGCAATGAATATAATTAAGTCTAATTCTCAGGAGTATTACAAATCATATCAAGCAAAATGAATTTTATATCTTGCTACTAATACCGGTTGCTAAACATAGTAATTGTGGAAATTTAATAACTATTTTAATTCAGATATATTTATGTATGTATGTATATATGTGTGCATAGCTGTATGTGTGTATAAGTACATGTGTATATATTTATATGTCAAAATAGATAAGAACATGCTCAGTGATATGCAGTCTGCAATCATCAGTATCACTGACAAGGAAATGTGAATCCAAAACCTTGAGGTGAGAATGCAGTGCATCACATGCCTCCAGTCTTGTTCTAAAAAATACGTCTGTCTTTCCTAAAACCTACTCCTACTGTCTGTATCCATAAGGATTTGTATAATCGGATTTATTATTTCAAATGTAAAGGAAATGTTCACTTCATAAACTACTAATATTCTTTCTACTGGTGATACAGACTTTTCCTACTGAAGTTCATTCCACATTCAGTTTGTAGAAGACAACTCTCACATTGTCCGACTAGCCAGGAATTCATGACAACTAAGAGATACAATGACTGTGGTTGCCAGAAACCTCATTTATGAATGCACATAGAATCATAGAATGTCTTGGGCTGGAAGAGACATTTAGAGATCATCCAGTTCCAACCCACCTGCCATGGGCAGGGTTGCTCCCACCAGATCAGGCTGCCCAGGTTCCCATCCAACTTGGTATTGAATGCCTCCAGGAATGGGGAATCCTCATGAAGCATCTGAGAAATAAGAAACATGTCAGTGCAAAAGTATTAGTGCCAAGAAGTTCATAATTTTCTAAGCCCTAAAGCAGAACTTAGACTATCGGCCATCTGTTTCTACAATTCACTGTACTGGGCTGAGTGTCAAGCACAGTTTGTAGGTTTCTTGAGAATAATTTATTAGTTGTCTGTGTTTACATGGATGAGAATGGATGTTTGTTTACTAGCTGGTGTTCTACACAGCTTCCAAATTATTTTTAAAATATTTATTTGATTAAAAAGTGGTAGAGTCAGACAACATTACACACGGAAATGGCCACAGGTAATGACTTGAAGTTGAGTATCAGGAAGAAAGCATTTCTTTTGGAGGGTAGCAGTACATACAGGGAAGCTACCCACAAAGGCTGAGTTATCTCCATCTTCAAAAGTTTTTAACATTTGACTATACAACATCATGACTGCCTCTCTCTAGTACTGGTGAAGTTCCTATCAGGTGTTCATCTGAGAGCTGCAGAGGTTTTTTCCAACCATCATTACTGTGATTCTGGGAAAATGATGTCATGAAGGAAACTAAGCAACAATTTTAGAATTACACTTTCAGTATCCTCTTTTTCATCTTCAAAATGCCTAATCTGAAGGATTGGATAAAATAAATATTAAAAAAAAAAAGAAAAGAAAAAAAAGAAAAAAAACTGACTACTATTACCTCTAATCTCCATTAATATGTAAAGGATGAAAAATTATTTGCCAGCCTATAGAACATTGGACATTGTGTTGAGGGACGTGGTTTAGTGAGAACCATTGGTGATGGGTGAATGGTTGGACTGGATGATCTTGTGGGTCTTTTCCAACCTTTGTGATCCTATGATTCCATGACTCTATGAACTAGGGACTGTGAACAAGCTAAAAGTAACATAAGTAAAAAGCAGCTGAAGCTACAGGAAAACACATTTTTAAAAGGTATAATAAAACATATATAGACTTGGGTTTCTAGTTTATAGGTAAAACTATTGCTCTGTTTGGTTAATATAGTGATCTCCAGTGGGTAGTAACACTTCTTAATAGTTCCTTTCTCAGCACAGAAGGCAATTACTTCTTTTCCACTCTAAACCTCAACAAAAGTGTATACGTTCCTATTTTTAGATTAGAATTAATTTGCAACAGTAAAACTATACAGCTATAGGAAATATTGACATAAGCAAATGAGTGCATATATATAACGAAGATACACATTATTGCCACTGATATCTTTGCTAAAAGCAGAACATCGTACTGTAACATGCTCTTTCCTTGTTGTGGTTTAACCCAGAGGGCAGCTCAGCACTGCACAACCTGTCACTCACTCTCCCGTCTCCCAGTGGGAAAGGGAAGAGAACTAGGTGAGAAAGGGGAAGTAAAATATATAGGTTGAGATAAAAACTATTTACTAAGTCTGAAAGGGAAGACAGAATTAATAGCAATTACAACATCTGTGTACTTTTATATATATTTACAAAGTAAGTGACACACAACATAATAGCTCACCACCCACCAACCAATTCCCAACCAGTTTCCAAGCAGTGGCTGCCTTCCCCAAACAAATCCCCATGGTGTTATTATTTCCACATGCTGTCATATGGTATAGAATACCCCTTTGCCCACTTTAGGCCAGTTGTCCTGGTTCTGTCTCCTCCCAGCTCCTTCTGCCCCACCAGCCTCCTTGCTGATAAGACGGTACAAGAAGCTGAAAAAGTGAATCAGTGGTTCTTTACAGCATTTCTCATCAATAACTAAAATATCAGTGAATTATCAGAATTTTTTCCTCCTGAATGCAAAACACGATATCATATCAGACACAGTGAAGAAAATAACTCTGTACCAGCTGAAATTAGGGCATATCTTCATGCTCGGAAGACAAGGAAAATGCAAAAAACACTCAATTACCATTTTTCATTCAGGCACCCTTCTCTTGCCCGTATTTAAAAATAAATAAATAAATAGATAGATAAATAAATAAATAAATAAATAAATTTCTGTATACCAGCAACATTACAAGAAGATTTTATTATCCAAAATCATCTGGAAAAGTTCACTGGAGATCTTTCTGAACATCTTCTGTAATGTTTTAAATAGTGCTTTAGCAGCTGTCTTCATCTTTGTGTTGTAGAACTCACATTCCCTCTCATCAGCCTGTTTTCTCATTTACTGAACAAAGCATGACAGATCACACGGATGCCATTTCAGGCATGACTAGGGCATCTGACATTAAAAGATTTGTCCAACTGTCTGTCATTCTCACCAGGATCAAAGCCTCTCTCTACTTTAAGTTCTGGAGAGTAGTAAGGAATATCGTAGAGGATCAAGAAAGTCCTATTGTTTTTCAGTTCCTGGAAGTCTCCACATATAAAGTAGAGAGAGACTCTCAGAAAGTGAGATTAGGATTGATTTGTCCACAAAATGCCAGTGCATCAAGGAGATGAAAAAGAATTAGCAGACTTGCAACAGAAAATGCTTCATCTAAGTAGGATGACAATCTGTTCATAACTAAACAGCAACGTTGTGAAGTGATGTGAGAATACAGGTCTGCCCATGTAGATGTGGAAGACATTAGGCCCCTAAAACAACCCACTCACTCTAAAATATGTAGTCATGGGTCATAACTCTTCCAGCCCGATCCTACTTTCTACTCATCCATAATACAACTGTATTTGTTGGAAATGGAATTTCCTCTTTACGCTCTTACACTCAACACTCTTCATACATTTATACTTTCAATATTTGACAGTAACAGCTAAGCCATCGAAAGTCATTGGGGCACATAACTTTAAGGCTATACATTATCTGTATGGTGGTTCCTAATGCGCTTTTCCTGTAAGTTGGGAAGATTACCTCCTCCATAGTAGAGTATTCTCTCCCTGTGGAATTCTTCAGGTGTCCCAGGACAACTCTTTCCCTACCCCACAGGAATGTAGTTATTGTATAGGACACCCATCCTGTATTCTCCTGCCTGTAGATCCATAAAATCACAGGATCACCAAGATTGGAAAAGACCTCTAAGACGATCCACTCCAACTTCCCCTTATCGCCAATATTTCCCATGAAACCACAGCCCTCAGTACAACATCTAAATGTTCCTTGAAAATGCCTCCGGGGACGGTGACTCCATCACCTCCATGGACAGCTCATTCCAGCATCTGACCACTCTCTTGGAGAAGTACTTCCTAACATCCAACCTGAATGTACCCTCTGGCTCAACTTGAGGCCATAACATACTCTGAGGCTCATCACGTCCCCTAGCAGTTCTTGACACTGGAAGTTGAGCTCAACCAGCTTTAGGTATTTGCAGTGAAGGTACTCTGAGAATCCTAGTCTTTACTTGATAACACCAGTGCCTGTCCATAAACAAAATGAGTTATCAAATAAAATTTTCTTGTGGTGTTCTGCTAAATTAACAGGGTTTTTCTCTTTGTTATGCTGAACTTCAAATAAATATATCAAATTTTCTAGAAAAATATATTCCAAGGTCTACTTAATTCCATCAGACAGAGTGAAACAATGCATTCTAGCTGTGTTGAATGCTAAACAGAATAGGAAGTATTTCTGAGCCTGCTGCAGATGGGACAGGAAAATCAATAGTTTGTGAGACAAAGCTTCCAGCAATATAGATTGTTTGAACTACTTAACATTATGTCAAATTCACTTTAGGATCAGCAAAGAGACACACCATAAGATGAATATTGAGAGAAGCACTATTTGTCCTGTTTGCATTTAAAGGCCTAAAGTTGTATAGATTTTTATAATCAAGTAAGTCCATATAATTCAATTACAAGAGTGTTATTTAACCCTTAAACAGTTAATAGACCTAATATTCTTTTCTTCTATTTGGCTCAGGCAAAATACTAATAACATTTTTATGCATCATATTTTTCTTTCCTTTATTGTCTTCCTTTTATATTATTTGCAATTTTTAGAATGTTTTCCTCTGTGGTAATCTAAAGCACTTTTGACAAGAGTCTTGAAAGAGGTTTATTACCTTAAAGCAAATAAACATTCCGACCTTTGAAAAGAATAAAAGGAAGGAAGGAAGATAAGGAGGGAGGGAGGGAGGATGGAAGAAAGGACTGAAAGAAGGAAGGAAGGGAGGGAGGAAGGATGGGAGGAAGGAAGGAAGGGTGGGAGGAAAGGAGGAAGAAAGGGAGAAAGAGAGGAAGAGATGGAGGGAGGATGGGAGGAAGGAAAGGGAGGGGGAATGGAGGAATGGAAAAGAGGAAAGGAAGGACAGGAAGAAGGATAGGAGGAAGGACAGGAGGAAGGGAGAGACAAATGAAGAAATAAGTATTATACCTGGTTGCTGATATAGCTGAGGATTAAAGGGGCATATTCAGATACATTCATGCTTAAAATTATACATTTCATGAAGTGTTGAATAGGCAGGTGGAATTAGGCATCCTTGTTACTCTGTTGTGACATGGACTTGAAATATGTTTGTAGTAGTTTTCACTTTGAAAGATATTAATAATTATTTCCAATGAAATGATCTACCAAAAACTGTGACAAATTGTTTACATAGGGTTTACAACCGGGTAGCATTTCCCCAAACTGAAGAGTCCATTGCATACCATGAATCAAACGGGGTTTAAAAAAGAAAAAAGGAAAGAAAAAAAGGTTGAAAGAAAAGTATTCATTATAGTTACTCCATCTGAGGACTAAGGTGCTAGTTTAATTCACAATTGTCGCTCAGGACATTGATTATTACTTACTTTGGGTATGATGATAGAAAGCATCAGAGCACAGAATCACAGAATTGTAGAGGTTGGAAGGGACCTCAAGATCATTTAGTCCAGCCTTCTGCTAAAGCATGTTCCTTACAGTAGCTTTCACAGGTAAGTGTCCAAACGGATCTTGAATATCTCCAGAGGAGAGACCACAACCTCTCTGGACAGCCTGTTTCAGTGCTCTATTACCCTCACAGTGAAGAAGTTCTTCCTCGTATTCATAGATACAGAAGGGTAAACAAAAATGAGGTTGTTGAACCCCAAAGAAATACTGCTAGACAGACTTGTGCTTACAAAATTATATCACATACTAGGGCATCATACAAACTTCTCTTTGGCTTTGTTTTTTAAGCTTCCCTTGTAAGAGCCCAGATTTGTGCATACACTGAGGGGAAAAGGCCATTACTGCCCAGAGGAGTCTTAGTTATGCACTGCTATTATTTCAGCCAAAATATCTGAACTGCCTGAGAGACAAGGCCATGCAGATCATTCTGCTCTAGTACTTAGGATTTTAGATGTCTAACTTTCGTGCTTTTTATGATCTTGAAATAATATAACTACCTGTTTGATCTGGATTGATAACACTTTTATTGAGTCTGTCACTTTTGTTGACACTGCCAGGTACAAATCTTTCCTTACCAGCCATCTGCTATGGTGCTCAAAGTTTCATCAAGGCAGCCAACTTTTGTAATATGTATGACAATATTGTTAAAGACTCATTAACTCTTATTCACTATTCACTCAAGGCTGTCAAGCCAGTTTCAAAAAATAGAGGAAGAAAAAAGTTTTACATTATGATAAAGTGTTTGAAGTGGCAATGTTAAGTGTCCTGTCAGACTGTTTACACAACAGAGCTAAGGACATTAATGGAACCATATAATAAGAGTATTGTAATAGGTAAAAAATTATAAATCATAAATACACTTAAGTGACTGCAGTGACTAAATAAACAGAATCTTATCCTAACAACAGATGAACCCTAAGTTCAGATAGCACTTTCTCATTTTATGAAGCAGATGTGTGCTGCGCTCATATATTCAAGCTCAACGTAATTCCCTTATCAACTGGTATCTTCAGTCCACCTACAAAACCAGAATTGGATTATCAATGACTGTTTTTAAAAAGCATCTGCTAGATTTGAATATTATTTTAAGCACTACTTTAAAGCCTACTTTTAGGAAGGGCAAGTTCTGAACTCCAATATTAATATAAAATAGATCAGTCTATTTAAACTTCTGAATTTTCTTTGTTTACAAACTCTGCTTCCCCCCAGGCATCTTCATTCACTCTGCTAGCAGGATGCACAACACTGGTCAGGAGCATGTGATATACTACTAGTTGCTACGGATTTTCCTACAGATACTTATGTGGGAAATCACAGCCGTTCACTCCATGGCAAACGTTCTACAAAGACTGATACAAAAGAAATACCTCCTTTTTATTTCCATGAAAACTACAGAAGATCTAAAGAGCACAATAAATCTATTGATAAAGCAAATTCTTGGGTACAAAACACTATTTTACAGTATAGACACCACCATGAGTTAAGAACAGAGATGAGCAAGACCCTCCACTGGAGTACAATGAGATCACTATTTTTTTGAACTGGGGAATATATAACTGAACACAGTATTCTAAATGTGGCGTCACTAGGGCAAAGTAGAGGGGGAGAATGACCTTGAAGCCTTCTCTTCTCCAGGCTGAACAAGGACAACTTCTTCAGGCTGTCTTCACAGGGGAGGTACTCCAGCCCTCTGATCATCTTTGTGGCCCTCCTCTGGACCCTCTCCAACAGCTCCCTGTCTTTCTTCTACTGTGGGCCCCAGACCTGGACACAGGACACCAGTTGGGGCCTCATGAGGGCAGAGCAGAGAGGGACAATCGCCTCCCTGTTCCTTTTGGCCACCCCTTTTCTGATGATGCCCAGGATATCATTTGCTTTCTAAGCTGAAAGAACACACTGGCTCACATTCAATTTTTCATCAACCAAGACCCCCAGGTCCTTCCCTGGAGGGTTACTCTCATGCATTGCTTCTCCCAGTCTGTATATATGCCAGGGATTCCTCTGGCCAAGTGCAAACTGTTGTGCTTTTCTGTGTTGAACCTCATTAGATTCACCTGAACCCACCTTTCAAGTCTGTGGAGGTCCCTCTGAATGGCATCTCCTCCTTCCGTAAAGTTATGTCATGTAAGGTATAGCTGATGTCATGTTAGTGAAATTATGCTGACACTCAGTAAGCACTGTCTTGGTTTCATCCTTCATAATAAAAACTGGAAGAAAGAATTTTTTTTTAAATTATATTTCTGCATGTTCTGTGATCTTAAGATCCTCTGGTCAGTGGTGTTCCTCTGTACGGCTCTTCTTCCAGTGTATGAAGCACCTGAAACTCTATCTTATTCTTCATGATAATCTTCCTGGATACCGAGTGCATAGCTTCAGAGAAGCAGTCTAGGTGTGGGATTTCATTCATGAAGAAGCAGAATCACTAGAGCTTTCAAGCCACAGAGCAAATAGTAGGAGTTCGAAGTATGTTCTTCAGAAATGCTCTGGATACCAGAGGAGCAATGAGAGCTCATTAACATTCACATCATTCCTAGACTCATTATCTTACCCAGATGTTTCTATGACTGTCCCTTTAAAGAATTCCTGTCTAAATTTTATTTACATTTGTTCAGCAATATTGATGCTTAATGAATAAATGTAGTATGCTGTCTGTACTGGAGACTAATTACATCTATGTATGAGCCTGAGAACCTGATTGAAAAATGTGCAATAACTAAACTGGGTTTAAATAAACACTTTAGTGTAGTGCTTTAATTACACTTTAGTTTGTAACGTAATTTTGGCTGTTTAAACTATGATTTAGGCTGAGCTAATTACAAATGATTTTCTACTCAGTAATTAATAATAACAAAATTGTAATTAGACAGCTGCTCTGGATCAAGGCAGCAGTTTGTGTTAGCTGACTTGGGATCAGATTGGCAGATAGACAAGAACTGCATTTGGAGCCTGAAATACACTACACCTTTTTCTGCTTTATTTTCAGTCAGAGGAGCTGTTACGGTTGGAAGGTTCCAAAACACTGCATGTTTTTGAAATCTAAAGTTTGATATTTGCAGTGGGAAGTTCATGAGTTTCTGGTACTTCTGAAGGCGAGTGATTCTAGCTGTGGCTGGTAGAGATCATGCAGTTGCCTTTCTCTTGCCCAACAGAAAAAAAATCCAGGTTAATCCTCACATGGTACAACTGCATCTCTATTAAGTACTCAAACTCATGGTATGAAAACTGTTTAGATCAGTGGCTTTTGATCCATCATCCACCAGAAATCTACGCACACTACAGCAAAAGTAAGCTAGGGTTTGTGTTTCCGTATTTTAGTATCTTAGTAAGTGTTTCATGCTCCAGAAGTGTTTGATGACAAAACATCTTTTCTGATTGAGAGCTGCGGGGTGACCTCTTTGCAGCCTTTCAGTACCTAAAGGGAGCCTATGAACAGGATGGGAGTCAACTCTTTACAAGGCTAGATAATAGCAGGACAAGAGGAAACGGTTTTAATTTGAAGGAGGGAAGATTTAGGCTGGGTATCAGGGGGAATTTCTTTACCAAGAGAGTGGTGAGGCGCTGGAACAGGCTGCCCAGAGAGGTTGTGGATGCCCCATCCCTGGAGGTGTTCAGAGCAAGGTTGGATGGGGACCTGGACAGCCTAGTCTAGTATTAAATGTGGAGCTTGCCAGTCCTGTCTGTGGCAGGGGGGTTGGAGATTCACAGTCCTTGAGGTCCCTTCTAACCTGGGCCATTTTGTGATTCTGTGATTCTGTTATTGGTCTCCTTGCTTATTTCAGATATTGCATACCCCATGAATAGATTCAATTACATAACACTTCAAATATCACCACTGAAATTCTGCCGATCTGTAAATTTCTTCCTCGCTGTTTATATTCAGCAGGCTGAGTAATATAAATAATGACTTTTTGGAGATACACCCTTTTCATCTGTCCTGTAATCACCAGGGACCCCTGGTGCCTAAACAGATCCATTGAAAAGAGCACGCATACATTGCTACTTCCTATCTCTGTTTGCGAATCCACATTTTGTGAGTTCTAGAGCTGACTCCTTGATTTATTGCTTTTCTTTCTTTTTTTTTTTTTTTCCTGTAGCAAATGTTTTCTTTTGACAATGCGTAAAATTTTTCCAGTCTGGACAAAAATCTTAGAAGGTTTTAACAAGCTTATCTTAGGATGCACTTTCTGCTCTCATTTGCTGTATCTGGTTCATAATAGGGTGCAAACTGTATACTTGCCCAAACTTGACAGAAATAAAATAAAATAAAAAATAAAATGGGGCTTCTTTAGAAAGATATTTCTTCTAACTGCTTAGACAGACTTTCATTTCAAACTGATTTGAGCATATCACCAGTCCTGTTTTTGTCACCTATCAAACAAAACTGAAAAGCACTCTTTACATGCCTTGGGACTGGAACCTCTTATAAGCTATGGCAACCAGATAATGTATAGCTGAAGTAAGGCTTCAGCAGGATTGTCTCTCTGTATGTTTAAGTACACAGAGTTGTGTGAAGGATTTAAATGCATATCGCTACCACCTCATTAGTTAGAGTAACTTCATGTCCAAATATATGAGTTTCTAGCAAAGTTGGTGCATTTCTAATTGAAAAATCCACTTAAGGATTAAGAAATCACTAGAACCATTTGTACCAAAATATACCCATAAATCAGTCATATACAAAGAAAACTTACAACCACTTCCAGACTATAATAAGTAGTTTAAGCAACACACTGTGTCTGCTGTTTTACTTAAAATACTTATTTCAAAGCATGTTGTTTTCTAACAGAGTATAATTGTGTATGTTTGTAACATTTCTTACAAGCCATTCATATGGGAATAGATGGATCATTATGTATAAGTCTAAAATCTAAACCCACCATGTGTCCTAACTCAGGGCAGGATCATGAAACTATAAAATAGAATAAACTAGGAATTCTTTGAACGGAGAAAAAATGTAAAAATCGTTCCTGCCAGAACATTCTCTTTTTGTGTTCTGCAGTGAACAAGATAAATGAATCTGAAAATAGATTAGTTTAATTAAAAATGATCTGTATTTCCCTTTTTTCTCTATTTTTGAAATTTCCTCTGGTCTCAGTAGCTCTCAATCTTTTTCTGGTAAGATTCTGTGAAATACATTTCATCCCTTTAGGTTTCCTGACATATTTCCCTATTCATATTTAAACTATTTCTAGTCTTACGTAAGAAGTAGCTCTTTCTCTACTGGCATCTCCTTCCACAATTTAAATGTAATTTTTTACATTAAAAAGAGATTCTGTTTTTTTGTTTGCTTCATATATTCCTGTTAACAGCCAAAGAGAGCAAGTCTTCAAAAAACAGTCATGTAATAGTAGTACAGTTGTATGCACTTGGTAAATGGATTTTAATATAAGTCTTATTTTTGAACAAAAAACACTTTTTGCTGCGTATTAACCCCCAGCTACTACAGTTAAGGTAGCCTGCATCATCCTCCAAGTTATTATTAAAAGATATTTGGCTGGTCCTGTAAGCAAATTCACAAGAGATTTTCATAGATCCCTGAATTTCCTACCCTCTCACCTTCCTCACCTCACCAGTACTCCATTTCTCGTTTGCATGTACTTGTTTAACTACAACACTAAATTCTTAATTCTCATGTCCATTGTATGTTAGAATGGAGAAACATGACCAATGAATAAAATAGAAGAAAGTAACTTTCAAGTTTTCCAAGAGCCATTTTAAAGGTTTTTTTTTTCCTGGAAACTTCATGTATAAGCAGGGTATAAACTCGTCTAATACAGGCCTAAGTTTATCTATACACTCTTTCATACAAGGCTCTATTTTTATTATTCAGTTTTTGTACACTAAGAAGAAATCCAGACTGAACTCCTATACTTCCTCAGTAGAAGGAAAAAAAAAAAAAAAAAAAAAAAAGGTTAATCATAATATAGAATCAATAAATGATTAGTGAAACTACTTAAATCAAATGTAAAGGTTTTGAGGTTGTTAATCCATTGACCCTTGAAATAACTTCTGTCTGCAAATTCTATACCTGCTTGGTTGTTTGTTTGTTTGGTGGGTAGGGGTTCTTTTTCAGTTGAGCTTTGAATATACTGGAAATAACCTTGAACACTTTTTCTGTCCGGATACTTACTTATCTAAGAGTTGAATTCAGTATTTTCTGTCTCAGTACTTTGTTCTATTGGTTCTATATTTTTATTGAGTTGTGTAGAGCTGAATACATAACTTTTTTCATGTTATTTCATATCTTTCTGATCTTTCTCACGTAATGCTCTGGGGAACAAGAAGTCTTGTTTTTATGTTTCTGTTTTTATAGTAAACCTCCATTCTCATACAGCACCATTAATTCTGAATCTTCATACTTTTTAAATTAGACAAAGGAATATTAAATCCATTTAGAAGTGGATAACAGGATATGAATGCCTCACATAGTTGAACTTTTCAGTAGTTCCCTGGATCTTTTGGAAAAAATCAGAAAAATGAATTGTTAGTATTTTCAGGAATAAGCTTATATGTATCTTTTATGTTTATTATAAAATGATAGATCAATCCATAAAGATTTTCTTGCATTAAAGATAAATCATCATTGTTTTTTTCAGCTTGTGTTCAAGAACGAAACCTGAAATTAGTTCAGGAGACATTTGCTTTTGTGTGTGTGAGTATGTGTTTGCATGTTTGTGTGTGCATTCACATCCCGTGAGTATAGATGCTGCTTTGCCTGTCTAAGAATAAAATAATTTAGGCCCGATTTTCTTCTCAGAAATATTGCAATAATCCATTTGTGCTACTGTATCCATGGAGTTACATGAGTATAGCTATAGCAAAAATATCATGAAACGTAAGATTTTTTAACTTTTTCTAGAATGCTTTACTTTGAGGTTACTGACTGACTAATGGTTTTCTGTTTTTTTTCCCTTCCAACATAATCAGTTTCAAAATAAAATATTTTAGAACCACTTGTATCACCACATCGTTTATTCCAACATAAATGTACCAACAATCCCTTGACTTTAATCAAAAGAAACAGCCAGCCAAAAAAGTTAGAATAGTAAGACAATAAAAAGGGCAAAAAAAATTATCTTTTCCTTCACCTTACCAGACAATACAGAAATTTTCCAATTCAATCTATTCTAATGAATTCTCGTATGGATCTGTTTATTTATTAATCTTAGACTTTATTTGGAGTGGAGAGGGGAGTTGAGGACCGAATATAAGTATAGTTTCTTTTTCATTTCAGAATGAAACTTTCAGAAGACATGTAATCAAAATTAACAAGAAACAGCTGTATAAATGCTTGATATTATTAAACATAGAGGAAAGCTCCTAAATTTTTTATACACATTTTAAACGTTTTGATAATTATTACTACAGTGATTGCCCTTAAAATGCCAGCGTTTTCCAAAAGTTGCAAGAAGCTGAGTGAGATACTGCAGTTGTTCTCTGTACTGAATGGATAAATTAATTACAGTATAGGCATTGTGGGGATATCTTAGGGAACACTGTTTGAAGGAAAACCATTTAATACATTTTTTTTTCAGGATGCTTCTTTGTGAAACGAAAATTTAAAAATTGAGGTATTGTTTAAAAGGATAAAAGGAGATAACATATCACAGCACTTAAAACGCAAGAAATATATCAGATGCTTCCTACTGACTCTTGACATTTTCATATGATTTGGGTTAAATGAAAGGATATTTATATTGATTCCTCATACATTTACTGTTCTTTCTACTTATTTGCTTTAACAAGTTTACAACAAAAATAACTTAGTAAAGTCTGGAGTCTAGCAACACATCAACCTCAGAAAGAATTTTTCCTTAAGTTTCCCACTGAAATCAACATCAATATTTAGTGATGCATTATTTTTTTTTTCTTTAATCACTTTTGTTAGTCTAAATCAGCAATAAATCGATAAAGCTGAAGAGCTGTGAAGCCAGAACAAATCATATCAAATATATATCCTGATTATATATATATGGCCATCTCCAGACAACTGGGAGAAAAGGAGGTTATCAGTAGTACCCAGCATGGGTTCACCAAGGGGAGTCGTGCTCGACCAAAGTGGTGGCCTTCTATGAAGTTGTCACTCGCTGGGTGAATAGGGGGAGAGTGGTAGATGTAGTCTACCTTGATTTCAGCAAGGCATTTGATACTGTCCCCCATGATATCCTTATAACAAAGCTGAGGAAGTATGGGATAGATGAGTGGACACTGAAGTGGGTCGAGAACTGGCTGACTGGCAGAGTGCAGAGGGTCATCGTTGGTGGTGCAGTGTCTGGCTGGA
>PPHD01019829.1:0-13921 GCA_002909625.1 Bambusicola thoracicus
TCATTCTTCTCTGTGAATTGGTAGGACAAAAAAAAATGACTTAACTTGGACCATAGACTTAAAAAATACCTAAAATCTGTCTTTGGACAGTAGGGTCTAATTCTCTCTGATGCTAATACAATATCAAGTCATATTCTGACAGAATTTAGTCTGCACCCTTGCTCTTAAGCTCTGACAAGCTAGTTATAAAAGAAGGGGATAGCCCATCTTTGTGATATAATGGAGGGGAGTGAGAGGAAAGACATGGCTCACGCACTCACTTGGTGCATACAAAGGAAGAGAGCAAAAAGATCTTCCTGTGGACAGGAACAGTTACCCCCTTTCTCTCTGACAGGAACTAATGACCCTGAAATACAAGGGGAGAAGGGAGGGTCGTATTGCTCCCCTCTTCTCTACCTCCTGCTCCCTGTGCCCATCAAAAGAATAAGTGGTTCTCATGTTTGAGCTCAGGTGAATTCTAGCACCATGTTTTCCCATGTGTTATGTCTACCTGCCTCTTTGAAGGAAGCCATGTGTGCTGAAACTGTTCCATACCCACTCCAAGTCACAGGTCACCATCTTAAAGTGGATGAAACGTAAAGACATGATGGGATGCATCTGGCCACCTCCATGACTTAAGCACTAGCTTCTGGCAAAGTGCTGAGAAAGATTCATGATAGGTATCCTTTACTCTCTGTGTGGATATAAACAAATGTCAAAGTGATTTGGTCTGAAGCATTGGTGTACAGCGTTAGCTTGTAGTTAACAGCCTCTTGCAGAGCTGTGAGTTAACTGCAGGGCTGTGGTGTACCCTGCACAAATGTAAGATTAAGAAGCAGTGACATTGTTGAGCTAAAACCGATGAAAATACAGGTGAATAGTCTATCTGTAAATCAGCTTCTTAATGTCTTATAGTTTGAAGAATAATTATTCAGATTTCTAATTACTGTAAGATTATATAGAAGCATGCAGGTTAATAAAAATAAAAATAGAAGAGCTTACATGCATCAAGTACCTGTGCCAGCCCACGCTTAAAGGCTCAGTTATGACATATAAGTATCTTTGCAACATGTGTTAAAAATAACAACAGAACTGGCATTAATTTATGGCCAGTCAATCAGAATGATCCATAATGTGGAAGTTTTTAACAAGCTGCTGTCCAACAGTTTTGACATGTTTTAAAACAAGCCATTCTATCAGCCCTGGAGAGGCTTAGGCTTCTTCTAAGCTTAATGACTCTCCAAAGAGGAGGAGGCATAAAGATTTAGCAGTTCGGCAGACTTGACTGCACAGACCTTTGCAGCCAGACTGGAAATGACAAGCAATTTTTTAATGGAGAAGCTTTATTTTTATATTATGGTATGCCGATGAAGTGAAGTCAGAGCATTGATTAAGCAATCTAAACTGAGAATATCCTATCCAAATTGGAGAGCTTTCAGACATGCTGCTGGTTTCAAGGCTTTGAAATACAACTTCTTCTTGTTTGATGCTTGAAGAGACCTATCCTAGAGCCACAGACAGTAATTGATGTCAAGCTGACACTGTAGTTCACAGACAGATTTCAGTTGCACAGGCCATGCCACATACACAACTCGTGTGTAAAAAATGCTCTGTCTCAAATGCTACCAACTGGGAGAAAGGATTAATAAAGCCATCAACAAAAAACTTCTCTGTACAAACACAGTGTTGGTTAAGCATACCAACAGCTCCAGTACCATCTGAGCACCCCATTGCCCCCCCTTCATCCTACAAGATGAAGTCACTTCTACACAAAACTCAGACTAAGCCTTTCACACTCATCACTAGGTTTATACACAGATAAAATTCTAAGCTAATTTAACAGAAGTCACTGTATTTATACAAAAGTAAATGAGATCTATGTGTCTAGAAATAATTAAAAATATTTCTGATTTTTTTTCCTTAGCAGAGAAGAATTTTCCAGGGGAGCTTTGAATACAAACTTTTGGCCCTCACAGATATTAAAGTTTGAGTGATTCATATTCTCATTCCCCCGAGTAGCTAAATTATTAGACTGTATTTTCCTCAATTCATCAGAGATGAGGTTATGTCCATAGCCATAAAGCTGAGATAGTGGCAGGTCACAGGAGATTAAGTCCAGATAGGAAAACAGGCCCCTGAATAGAACAGGAGCCAGAAGCGTCTCAATTGTACTACTCAGTAGGCATTACGGAGCATTTTGGAATTAAAAAGAATGTGATTTCATGGTTGAATATTTGGGTTTAGAAGGTGTTTTTGTTTCTTATTAAAATAAATCTGCGTAAAGAACATCTTTCACCACAAATCCTCTAATGCACCAATGGAAAGCTGCTGCAATGAAAAATTTTCACCTTAATCAGGTCATTTTGGATGGACTGCTGAGTAAATACCTACGCCATGTTATTTACACCGCAGCTCCTTCTTCCCAGCTAAGAAAAATCAACATAAGCATAAGCTGAAAATATGCATTATTTGTAAGAAGTAAACACTGAGAAAAATTATATGGTTCTTCAACTAATGATCTGTATATTTCACATTTCCAAAAATTAAACCAGCTAGTTTTATTTCTCTGGATTTTTAATCAATACCCATCACCCTACCAGGCTATTAACAGAGAGCGTGTACCTGATGTGGTTGAATTGTTTTCCTGAAAAGCTCCACGCATGAGTACATGTCTCACTGTGCAGGCACTGTGAGTGAGACTGCACCTCAAATGCTGTGTTGAGTTGGGGCCCCTCCCTACAAGGACTGTGTGCAGAGAAGAATAACAAGCTGGCGAAGAGACTACAAAATAATACTAATGAGGAGTGGCTGAGGGAACTGAGATTGTTTAGTTAGGAGAAGAGAAGGATGAGGGGAGGCCTCATTGCTCCCTACAACCTGAAAGGAGGCTACAATGAGAAGGGTGCTGGTCTCTTTCTCAGGTGATGTGTGATAGATGAGGTAACAGTCACAGACTTTGCCACAGGAGGTTTAGATTGGACGTTAGGATACATTTACGCACAGAGAGGGTGGTCAAGCATTGGAATGGGCTGCTCAGGGAGTTGTTGGAGTCCCCATTCCAGGAGGGATGCAGCATTAGGGACAGATTTTATTGAAGGGACTCAGAATGTCAGGCTGATGTTTGAACTTGGTGATCTTGAAAGTCTTTTCCGATCTAGATGATTCTCTGACTTCCAGTGATAAAATTATTATTTTTTTCCTGTGGAGATGAGTTACTGAGCGCAAGGTTTGTGGTAGCTACAACAGAGCCAGTATCTGACAACTACGTAGGTATCTGTAGTCTAAATCTTGAAAAAAAATTTCTTCGAAATACTTTAAATACAACACTTACATGAGCACCACTATGAGACTTGGTTTTTATGGCAAATATAATATGTAAATCTTTTTACAGTGTTCTTGGTAGTTTTACTGCCAGAGAGGTAATGGCATTGTCCATATGCAAGATAACACTCTTCAAAGAAGACAAAGTTCTATTTCCTTTTCTTTTCTGTGACCCAGGATCCTGCTTTCCAGGATGAGAAAATAGATTGTCAGATGAGAAAAAGATTCTGACAATGTGATAAGCATTGAATCACATATAGATTCTCCACTAATCTCTCCTGATCCTTACTGAATCACACAGGAGTGACATTCCAGATAAATTTTATTATTTTATTGGTCAAACTTTCATTCACTGAGATGCTGAGGAAGTAAACGGATACATTTATACGAGGAAGAGATTTAGAGGCTTTTATTATTATTATAATGACAGCAAAAAAATAACACTATTTCAAACAGCTGTGCCCATTATGCTTCTGAATATTTTTTTTCATTAACTCATGACTTTTAAATGTATTTCATAATTTATTTGTAGTGGAAAAAGAATTTATAAATAGAAACCACAGGAGAGTCATAATTCAGGTCACAGTTGTGAAACTCACCAGCTAATCTGAAAATCTAAATGTACTGAAACTTCTTAATATCTTCTCAAAATTGTGTGTAATATTACTTATGATCCCATGATCAATCTAGTAAAATGAAGCTTTTTATGCAGCAAAAAATAGTTTCTGCATTGTCATCTACTTCCTTGTTCGCTTTATACCTAATGCTCAAAGTTTGTAAATTAACAGCCAAATCAGGTTTTTACCCATCTGCTGTCTTTTCACAATAACTGATTAATAGCTAATATATGCTCCTCTACAGGAGTGGCTAAATAATGCAATGTATCATCAATGGAGAACATACCGTGTTTTCTCCTTCTACCAACTACTTTGTCATACAGTGACAGATTATTAAAGTAAGTGAAACAGTAGGAAAATAAAAGAAATTTTGTCTCTTTTCATTCCCAGAACTGTGCTGAAATTTCCTACTCCTGTTAATGATTATAGTGGACAAAACTGGGAAAAAAAAACTTCCTGCAATTGAGAGATTGAGAAGACAAGGAGACAGAGTTCAGCTGCTGGTCATGCCCTAGATGGGTGACTCTAGCTCATTTCCCACATTTTACAGTGACTGTAAAGAATGTTTGCTCTCTTTGGTCCTCCATGTGTTTTAAATGTTTCAACTGCAAGCTTTTTGGGGCAGAGTCTACTGCTGATTATGTTTTTCCAGTGTTCATGAAACTCAGCAATGACATATCTTGAGACTTAACAAAACTCCGTGTAATAAGTAGTTACCTTATTAATGTCTATACCTAAAGGGAGAACTCAATGAAAACAATCAGGCCCTTTTCAGTGGTGCCCAGTGCCAGTTCAGGAGGCCACAGGCACAGACTGGAACACTGGAGACCACGCACTGACTTCTGTGCTGTGTGGATGACAGAGCACTGGCACAAGCTGCCCAGAGGCTGTGGAGTCTCCTCCTTGAAGATCTTCAAAAGCTGCCTGGACATAAGCCTGGGCAACCTCCTCTGGGTGCTCCTGCTGGAGCAAGGATTGGGCCAGATGAGCTCCAGAGGACTCTTCTCATCCCATCTATGATGTGATTTTGTGATCTTTCTCCATATAAGAATTAAGCTCTGTTAAAGACCACTTTCCTGAGCACTCAATACAGTACTTGTACATTTGGAAATCATCATAATGCTAGAAGAAAATCTTATAATATAGATGTAAAAACCTGAGTCAAGTGGCTAAAAGGCTATTAGAGAAATACTAAACACTTCAAAGACTCTATGCATCCTTTGGTGGAACTGTTTCCAATCAGTCTTACCTTTCAAAATATTCTGCTCTTCTTTTGATACTGCATGTGCACTTCTTTGACAGCTTTTGCAGTTCAGCTAAAAAAGTCATCACTGTGAGAAAATACTGCACCTGGTGAAGGTACCTGAAGGAATGTAGACCTTCTTTCCTCACGCAAATAACCTTCATAGTTTTAATTATGACATTAGTAGGATTATTTATGTAAGAGAGAAGCTAGGTTGGCATATGAACTTAAGAATTGCACTCACATTGTAAAAGGGCAATAAAAAGGACACTTAAGATTTCTTGTTATGTCTATATTGTAATAGAGAAAAGAGGCAGGAAATTGAACAAGTACCTTTTACAAAGTGGTTGCCAGCAGCTAGCAGGACCTTATGCGAAGAGATCCCACACATAACCTCATTGAATAACTGTGTCAAAAGGAAGGTACTGGAAATAAGCAGAGTCCATACAGAATGCCAAAGGTACTGTCCACAAGCTAAAAACATCTGAGAGGTCAGGAAGTACGAAGATAAAGCTTGAACTGCCGAGAACCCAACTGAGTGAGTTAGATCTCGCAAAGGATATGAAAACAAATATTAAAAGGCTCTCAGTAAGTTAAATAAAAAAAGACAAGGAAAAATGCTGTGCTGCTGTGGAGGAAAGATGGAGCAGATGCTAAACACAAGATAAGGAAAGGCTCTGAATAAGTATTTCGCCATAGATTTCAATAAAAAGAATTAAGATGGATTTAAAGACAAAAATAAGGTGAATAGATGGGGGCATGCAAGTAGAAATCACCACAGCTAACATGGTAACATAACTCAAAGTAAAAGGAACCTGAAGACTAAGGATGAGACTTACTTGGTGATTATAAAACAGGTAGAAGAGAAGAAATAAGCAAGTACTATTAAAAAAGGGATACATCAAATAAAAAAAAATGAAGACCTGGCAGTGAGGATCTTCAGAGTTCATCCTGGGGCTTCTCTGCTGTCCTTTCACAGATGTCAATCTTTGAGATTCAGGAGCTCTTGTACCTGGGTACTCTTGTACTCTCAGTGCAGAAGAGTAGCGAAACTACACAAATAAAACAACTTGAAGATGAGAGCCATAGAAATGGGGCAGTCAGGAGAGCCATGTGCAGAAAGTTCAACTGCAAGTGAGGAGATGACCAGGTAGAGCCAAATGAGGATGATTAAATGGGTAACAATGCTTCTGTGACAAAGGCAAGTGGAACTTTTAGGAATAAGGAGGGAGATTTCCAATAGAACCTGGGAGACATTACTGATAACATCCAAAGTGTGGTAATACCACACCTGGAATCCTATACACATTCAAGAAAGATGAGCTCAGGTGGGGAACAATGCAGAAGAGAGCTTCTAAAATGAGTGAGTGAATAGAGATCCTCCATCCAAAGATGTTAACAGAGCCAAGTTTCTTAGTCTATAGTTGTTCAGCAATACAAGAGCAAAGTAAGGAAGTAATTACTGACCAGAAATGATTTGAGGAGGATAAATACAGCTGGAAAAAGTGCAATTCAATATGAAGTGTAGCGAGAGCATGGGAAAGAAAAATAGCAGTATACAAGCCATAAATTCATTTAGGCTGTAAAGAAGGGGCCTAGCAATATAGCTAGGAGTTTCTCCAGCAGTCTTCAAGCTTGAAGAGCTAGGGCAAAACTACAGCCTTCAATCTGGATTGATATTTAGTCGAAAATACCACATGTTATGATAATGACACTCTTCATAACTGTCTAGATGCATTGTTTGTATCCACAAGTCACGGAATGTCCCTTAGCTCTTCCAAGGATAATGTCATGGCAATATGTTTACTGCCTTGAGATGCTGCTGGTGTCATTTTGGCATATCTAACAACATTTACTATATTTCATTTTCACATACTGTCTTCATTAAAAAAATCCATGTAAAACTAATTACAGAGATAAAGGCTTTTGCAATAATACAGGCTAGTTGTGAGTGAAAATAAATACAAGAACACTGGGCCCAAGACTATTTAAATAGCTAGAGCTCACACAAATTTAATCAACAGGAGTTTTAATTAAGAATAATTAAGCCTTTTGTGAAATAATCCAGGGCAAATTGTGGAATTGTTTTAAAATTTTTATTAGGTGCTTTAACAGTTGGTCAGATCGCATTTCAGCTGAGAAAATTAAAAGTAGTATGTTGCCATACTTCTAGCTCTTGTGGAGAAATGCAGCCATTCTGAAGTCAATGAATATTTGGTACTTGGTAAGAACAGAGAAAAATCCAGCTCAAAAAACTCCTGTTTGTCAATGATGATTTTGCTATATTATTCACTTTGTCATGGCACAGTCAATCAACAGAGGAAGCGCAGCGGAAATAACAAAGCCTTTTCACTGTTTACTGATAACAATTTTAGCACATTAAAAGAGAAATCTGAAGAACCACAGTAATTTCAGCACCTCAGAAAATGTGTTGAGGACAGAAAAGGACAGAGAAGACATAATTGCTTGTAAAATATAGAACAAAGCATAGGAAAAGGTATCTAAAAAGGGGATGAGAACACTTAACCCTTTAAAAGTTGTTTGTTTTTCTTTAACAAAGTGTTTCAAAGAATCTTCCCAGTATACAGTACTCATTTATACCCATTAAATGTATACCTATTTTAACACAGATTAGCAGATTTGTACTGGGGAGTAATCTAATCAGTGTTCCGTATCCAAAACAATAGATTCCAGTGATTAGGCAGGGCAACAGCATTTTACTAAATAGAATTCCTTTATATCCATCCTCACATTACCAGGGACACAGCTATCTCCTAATTAGTGCATCTCCAACTTTAACCTTTTGTCTTGACTGCAGACTCTTAGATTAGTGGTGATATTCTGCCTCCTCCAAACTTCTTCTTTCAGAAATTGACTATTTCCATGGTAACAGCTGCCACTTTCATTCCACAAGCATCAAGAAAATGTGATTTCATTCATATCACTGGGCTAGGTTGGATGTGGAACTTTGGCTTTTGTCAATTCCCTTTTCAGACATAACTGTTTATTCCTGAAGAAGAGGAAACAGGTGAAAGCATGGTTTAGGACAGTTGTTGGCTGATCTGGAAGCAAGATTGGTAGCAGTCTGAAAGAGAGCTGTAAGGGTGACCCACCTTTGAAGCTGCGAGTTTTGCAGCTGCAAGATGGAAGGACAAGCACATTCAACAGCAGCCAGACTTACATCTGTGTTTTCTGGCTTATTTGGTTGGTTTTGTTTGTTTGTTGTTTGTTTTTTTCATTTTTTTTTCTTTCCTTTTTGCTTCTTTCTTTAGTGACTTCACAAACAGAAGCAATACAGCAGTTTAATATCCCAAGAATAGCTGAGAAACACTTAATGTAAATCAAGGCTTCTTGTTCAAAGAACATTGAACTTAAGCCAAAAAGAACATCAGTTCATTGCTGAGAAGCTGACACAGCTTTAATGATCAGTACCTTCATTTGCAACACTCACACAGGCCTATAAGCAAAGCCTTAATCTCAACTGAAGTCAATTCCCAAAGTAGCATCAACTTCAGTGGGACCAGCAAACATTCACAACAAAGGTACTTCATCTTCTGCCAGATCTGTGGGTTTTTTTTTTTCTGGAAGTCTATCAAATTGGATGCCTTTTCCTGAAAACCCATCTGCTCCATATGAACTCAGTCAGACATATTTACATTCTTTGAAACCTAAAGATTTCCAAGTTGTATGGCTGCATGACAAACAGGTATTGGATTAGGAAAAATTACGCTGCTACAAAGTATAAGTGAAATAAAAATCTTACCCACGTCCTGGGCTTGCTGAAAGGTTCTCAGAGGGAGGATCTCCAGATAGAGATCCTTCCTCCTCGGGAGTCAGCCCTTAAATGGGGTCTAGGAGGGGTGCAGCCAGGCTCCACCCCTTCCGGTCACTCAGGTGAAACTGCATTCACCTGTGCCCCTGCAGCTGACTCAGCGCTCGCCTCAGGTGGTCAATCAGAGGTTCAGGCCGTGATTCAGCAGTTTCCATACACCAACTCAACCTGTCAGGATGAGAATGGATCAAATGAGATTCACATCTATTTTTCCAGCAATCCACAAAAATAATAGAGTTTTCTCTTAGCCACAAACGTAAGATGATGTCAGAAAGAGAGCTGCAGTTTTCCAAAGTTAGTATTACACGCTCTAATCCTTATATCAGTCCTTGAAATATATTTTTATTTTTAAATGATTTTTACAGAAAAGAAACTGGAAAATTAAATACAACTTCAGCAGCTTTTTCTTAGTTCTTTATTGACTCCTCCAGCTCTAGACCAGCTTATTGTTTTCCTTTCCTTATCTTCCCTTAATTGCAGGTGCATCAATGCCTGTTAACAAAGCATTTGGAAAACTTAAACTCCATTTGATTTGGGCCTACTGTCTTAAGCTGAAACTACTGTTTGAGGATGGAAAAGTGAATAACATATGTTTGAACTTGTGCAACCTATATAAACACTTCCTCTGTTCATTGCATTGGATAGCTGTATCTGAGTGTTCACTGTGCTTTTACATCTTCAGATTTTGTCATCATCATATAGTAACATCAATGGTAAAAATATAGCTTCTCTCACTGTAGCTAAAAAGGAAAATGCCACTAGTTAGAAATGAATAGCAGGCTGTAAAAACACCATGAACGCTAAGCTGGCATATTTATATGAATGTCACAGAACTTAGGTGTCCTTCTGGCTCAAAACCTAATTCTGTAACTGGATCATAGCCCATTAAGGGCCAAATTAAAACTCCCAGCTCTGGGCTTGGAGAAGACTGGATTTGAGTTTAGCTCAGCATTCTCAGCTCAGGCTTATTTTTACTTCAGCCCACAAAATAATGGTGATTAACTGAGAACTGTATACCTAGGAAAGACTGCAAAGGCCTGCCAAGTTCCAGACAATAGGCCATGGAAAATAAGAGTGCACAGATCTGCTTGCAAGAAGAGACACCTTTATCCAGGCTCAACTTGCAGGTGTTCCGAAAGTGGTTCTCAAAAATGGAACACCTTTCAGAAGGGAAGTATGAGGGAATCAACTGAACTGTACCTGTGAGCATCATTGAATACCCCTCAGGTCTGATGCAAAGGAACACAAAAGAAATTGCATCAGAATAATGGAAAAGATGTGGGTGGCAGGAAGGAGTGCCTGTATGGCTGCCAACATCACAGCAACAAAAGCCTTTTATAGGAAAACTTCTGCACTGTAGATATTTGTCATCACAATCGTAGTGGTCTGCTGATTCTGATACCAAAGCTCAGTTTTGCAATCATACTACAAGCACCAGAATTGTAAAAGTGTTATTACTTTGATACCTTACGGTATTAGTGTGCAACCTGTTTGGTGCCTTCCTGTGCAGTCTGGCCCAATTTCCTACTAGGAGAGGGGAGTGACTCTACCTTCCGGTTCCTGGAGCCGGCAGAAACACAGGATGCAAGCAATGATTTTCCTGTGCTTTCCCCAAGAGCTGTTTTTATTCCCCCGTAAAATGCTAGATCAGAGCAGAGTTCCTACACCTGTTTTATAAGGATCTGTAGATCCGCAGAAAGTTGAAGTGTTGTGCCAAGGTGGCAAATTTTTATACAGCAGAAGGATGGAAATGAGAGGATTGTCATTACTGTAGTCTTTTGGTGTTGGTATCACTAGGATGGTTGACTCAAATGGTGAACTGCTTATGTCTCCAACCATAGGCAAGCAGTGCATCACAGGCTCTTCCTACCCCATGCCAGGCAGACAAACAGATCAAACATCTCTGCCTTACTGTCTGAGTTTTGAGCTTTTCTGTGTTCTTTTGCTAGATATTAATGGAACTTGGCCTGCACCAATTGGTGAGCTAATTGCTGACAGAGCAGATGGTAAGATAGGCCTGAACTAAATATTTGGCAGTTTTTTATCATGTAAGTGAAATATAGGAGAGAAAGGACGTCCTTCCCATTTCCTGAGAGCTGCAACAAAAATTAAAGCTAGCTTTTATGATCGGTGGAGTCTGAGGAACAATTACCCAGCTCCAGTCGATGCATACCTTGCATGTATCTCTGGATCCTTCCTCTATCACTCAGCCTGTCTCCTGGGCATGTTATGTGCCAGAGGCTCACACTGCCAGTTCAACCTGCTCCACGCACTAGCGTTCAAGAGAAAAGCACCGTGAAGCAAGTGAGCAAAATACCGGCAGCAGGAGAAAACTCATAAGGTAATCATGATAAAGATGTAAATTTGTTTTTATATTTTATGCAGTTATCTTGGAGGGATGCTAATGCATAACGTCCTCAGTAGAAAACTATTGCTCAGTACTAACTTTCCAGTGGTGGCCACCATAAATATTCAAACAGCTATAAATAGCATGGCTCTATGAAAAGAACCAGCAGCAACAGAGGTCTGTGTGAGGATCAGACCTGAAAACGTGACACTACAGAAGCGATGCTTCATAGGAGCTCATCAGGCAGAAGGCTTCATGTTTGGAGAAGGAAGATGAGTTGGTCAGTTGGCATTCCAGCATTCCTTTTACTTAGTTGCTAGCCAGGACTTTCGAAGTAAGCACTTTATACCCCTTGTTTCACACAGGTCTCACTAGCTTACTCTTGGTGTTTAATAGACCAAAGATGCTTTTGGCTCTTATTTCAAGGCTCTTTCTCTGATTTGAATACTGATGGCAACGGAACACATATCACAATAGCTACACAGAAAGGCTAATGCACAAAAGTACTATGCTCGACATATGGAAGAAGTTTGAAGCCTTTCAGACTACTTACATTTTCATGGAAAAGCTATGAATATCAACAGCAGAAAGAAAAACATAACATGGGAGCAAGAAGCCTATATGCTAAGATGTTAATCTGTATTGTTAGAGAGGAAAGTAAACTGCAGTGTTTGCTATGCCGAGGATTTTCATAAGCTGTGTTTATTTTGGGTTTCCTTTCAAAAATAACGTTTTAATGAATATGCTGCATGCTGAGTCTGTGGCACTGGGGTTGTGTCCCTCACCATGGTACCTGGGCACTCAAGCAAATGATTAACCAGCAGAGCAAACGGAAGAGCAGCAGAGAGCTACCAGGCACTGTGACAAATGGACCTGTGAGTGTATCTCTATCTGGACCTTTATTCCTTTGGGCTTCTCATCGTCCTTTCTTTTACTTATTCTCTCATGATAAGCAGCTTTATTCTTCCGAACAGTCCTAAGGGATGCAGAGCTATCAGACTAGCTTAGGAGGAAGAGTGGGACCAGTAAAACAAATGTTTTCATCAGAAAAAAACATTGCTTAAGGACATAGTAGGGGAAAAATAATTTTCATTTGCACAAACTAAGTATGTTATGAATTGGCAAAGCCAGTTATCCCTACCACGCCATCAAGGAGATCACTTTAAACTGACTTTTCAAAAGAGGGAAAACAGATCCTTTCCTCACAGTGGGCAAAAAGGACCTTTCAGGAGTCTGATGCAGACCATATGTGAATGCTGCTCTTAGCCTTATCTAATAATAACGAAAAGAACACATAAAAACATATGGCTATGAGCCTTCTGAAGAAGACTGAGATTGTATCGGCCCCTCCCCATGTGTTAAGTTAATAACAACTCCAATAGCAGCTTTTGATTAATGTGTGCGCCTAGGACTAATTCTGACTTGGGATGCTGAAGCAGAGATCTCTGGGGCTGTAGACAAAATTGCACCATCTACCCCTTGTTGTTTTGTGTTCGGCACAAACTTTAGAGGAGCACAGTAAAGATGAGGGCATTGCATGTATTCCATACTTGAGAACTATACAGCTGCAGTACAAGCCTCATTGAAGACATTTTCTGTCAGCTGTCAGGACACTAATATTGCTGATTGAATTGCTATCATATGGACTTCTTCCTCTTTAGATGCTTCAGGCTCATGAATTAGTTACATCTTTCTCATTTTAGTTTTTCCTTTAAGAGAGGAATAAGTTTGGGTGGCGGTGCAACATTAATAGCAATGAAGACCCATGTGCTGTCTTTCCAATGCAGATAAAATATGCTGTGCTACCACTGTGCCTCAGCAGCAGCTTTGAAGGAAATAAGGAGCAATGCATCACCCACTCGCATTTGACTGTGAAACTCTGGTTTAAAGTTCACTAAAAGCATCAGTTTGGTACTCTCTGTTACCTCCCTTGTGTCTAAACTATATCCATCTTTGTCATCTCTAAAGATTCAAGTTTTCTGCATATTTATCACCTTTATGATTGAAGCTAATGGAAGACAGGTTTGTTTAGATTTTGTAAATGGCTTGGAGATCTCGTCTCAGCTAGGATGATGAATCGAGGATGTCAACTGGGCAAACAGTTTAAATTTGAATGAACTCAGCCAAAACTGATTACACTAAAACTGCTAGGAATCTTTCAAGTTCAGATTGCTTCACATACCTGAGCAGTAAATATTCCATCCCTTTTTGCTATCCAACTCTCCAAGAATAAAACTGGAAGAACCAGCACTGATGGCACCTTCTCAGATATCGGACCACCTCTGGATGCTATAAATAGGTGTGAGAAGCCATTTTTTCTATTGCAGCAGGGAGCATAGCCTTCTAACTGTTTACCCCTCAGCTGACTAAATTTCTGCATAGTAACATTTCTGTTAATCAGCCTGAACACGATAGTTTTCCGACAGGATGTACAAACACCTAGACTAACAACTGCAAATAACTATTATATGGCACAGCTAGGTATTTGAAGTACCTGGTTTTTGTTATCTCTTGTTCACTTTTAAATAAATAAAATATTACTCAAGAAAAAAAAAAGACCATAAAATACCTTTTTTTTTTTT
>PPHD01019830.1:0-13921 GCA_002909625.1 Bambusicola thoracicus
AAAATAATGTAAAAAAAAAAAAATCCTCCTTACATTTGGGAACTCTAAAGTGAGTGTGGGAGACCTATGCAAAATATAGGACTTTTTTGTGTGTGTGTGAAATAGTGAGCATGGCTATATTTGTTTTTTGAAAAGAGACTCTACGATAGAGAACCTGTGGTGTTAGGCTGCTCCCAGCCCTCCTGTTAGCTGGATGCTTTATGCAGAGAAAACACTGTGCTGTGGCAGTCAGGTCCACTCCTCACAGATGATGGGTTGGCTTCCCTCAGATCCTCTTGTGATTTAGGAAGCAGAGAAGCAAGGTGTCCTTCCCTCTCTCCTCCGTCCTTGCATGCAGCAAGCACGGCAGCAGTATTTGATGCTCTGCTGAACTCCCAGTGTTTATGAAAAACATATTGAGCGATGTTAGCCCTCCTCTCCAGTAACTAAAGGCATCATCCTGCTTCCTAACGGGCACAGCTGGGTTTGCAGCTGAATACTAAGCCTAATGTTGGTTCATCATTTTTACTCAGGGGGTTACGGGGTCCACCTGGACACCTGACTTCAAGCTTCACCTGAGCTGAAGCTCACCTTGTCTCCTCTTCATGTCTGCAATGGGTCTGTTTGTGTGTACACAGCAGGAGGGTGAACCAGGTTTGATTTGGAAACACTGGGATGTCAGTAACTCTAGAACATCCTCTCCTGCCCACAACCAGGGCTACACCTCCTCGCTGGCCCTTCCTGTTTGGTGACCCAGTTGCTTGGAGTTGAGCACAGCACTTAAAAACGTTTGGCAAGTGCAGTGTCTATCTGAGAACAACACAAGTGCCACTTGCCGTCCTTTGGAGAAAGAAAAGCTGCTTATTTGTTGAGGAAATAGAGGCTATAATGTTTAACTTGTGATATTTCAGTCACTTCCATGGCAACAGACTCCAAGAGAACAAAGCAGGACTTCACCAGATCATGTAACGGCTTGGAAATGGAATAGAAGAAATTAAACATAGCAATACTATGAAGTTTCCTTTAACTTTTGAATGCTACCTCTGTTAGTTAACTGATAAAGTAATCACTGAAGTAAACGCTGTACTGCTGAGCTATTATGGATAAGTGGCGTTGACTTCCCCAGTGTTCAGGCGTCCTTGTTTGTGTGGGGATGGGGATGTGCTGGCCCAGCATGGTGCCCTTCCCTTCCCAGCATCTTACTCTGCCCTGGGACAATGCCCAAATTCCAGCAGATGCCCAGCAATAACTGTACCTAAGCGGCAGCACTAGTTAGAAAGAAGGGTTTGAAGGCATTGGATTTTTCCATCTCCTGTAGGCTTCAGGTTTGGCCTTATCTTAGAAATCTGGCATGGCTCGTTGCAGAGCAGACTGAGTCAGAGGTTGCAAAACATGGAGCTGAATTATTGTGCACCTGCTGTGTTTAAGGGCAAACCCCTTATGTTTCCAGACTGAATCAGATCCAGTCACTGGGTTCTTAAACCCCTCACCACAGGCGCAGAGGGACTGATTTACTTCTGTGTTTTTGTGTTCTGGGTATGACTTATTCCATTTCTTTAGGCTCGCTCATGCAAGTAGCACCAAAAAGGCCACAGCGCCCAGACGTCCAGTGGCTCATTTTTTTTATTTTGGGGGGAAAAAAAACAGGTCTTGTTTCATTAATAAAATCTTATGTCCTGCATCTCCGCTAAATAAATCAGAAATTTCTGCTACAGGATGATGTGCCAATAATAAAGGCAACTGGGTTTGCGTTTAACTTCAAATACAAATGACAGCATTTGAGTCAATTATGATGCACAAACTGGGTAAGTAGCGCCATAAGTGAAGCCTGAACTTTTAAAACTTTAATTAAGTCTACTGCTAGAAGTGTGCCACTTAGATAAACCAATTATTCCTGAAGAGTATTTCTGTCATATCTCTGACAGCATAGCCTTCGCCCTGAGGAGCACAAGAAAGTCTGTGAGGTTTGGTCATTTTTTAGCAAACAACGTAGGGACTGTCACAGATTTCACCGTGACTTTCAATTTTTGAACCTGCTGGCAAAAATGAAGTGCTTGTCAGCCCTGTTAGCCTAATCATTTTCAGTTTTTCTCTCACTCGATGGCTGCAAACCAGTGGAGAGGGCTGACAGCCAGACGGCTCAGCTCAAAGGTTTACCCTTCCTTGCTTTCTCTTGCCCAGCCCTTGCGTACTCTGGTACTCGTGCCACAAGCCTGCCACAAGCCTGGTCTAAGGCAGCTTTGGGAGTAAAGAAGGGAACCTGCTGCTCCGCAAAGCTTTTGGTACGTGTAATTTTATATTCTGCCTTCAGTAACTTCAGCTTATACAGCAAGAGGCACAATAAGGTGATTGTAGGAGCTGTGATCTCATTCCCATTGCTGGCATATCACAGAAGTCTGTACTGCAGTGCAGTGTTTGGTCCAGCGTGGAGGTAGGTGTCCCTGGCAGCGTTGTTCGTGCATCAGATATTCATGTGTTAGTGTGGTTTTAAGTTCACTGTTTTTCTTACTTACTTGATATGAAGCAGCCAATTGAGATAAGATGCTCCCTTCTCACTTCCCATTAGGTCTTAAAACATTACGCTCCTAAATACTGCTCTTCAAAGCAGAATGTTGTGAGCACGTCAGGAAGACTTGGAGCAGGGAGGCAAAATTACCTGGAGGTTAGAACTGAGGAAGTCTGTTTTCTTCTGACTGACATTTGGTCTACTGATAATCTACAACATGTCATTCAGTGCTAAATCCTCAGTCTCCAATTTTGGGCACAATTTTTTAATATCTGCAGTTGGAACAGAGATGAAGAGCTGAGCTGAAAGCCCTCAGACATCAGGCAGGTTAATGCAAGCAGAAGTTGCCCAATGTAGCTGAACACTGTGACAGCTGAACCTAAACTTTCAGGTTCTGACTGGAAATGAGCCTTGTTGAAGATGAGCCCCTGACACAGGAGCTATGCCAATGACAGGCTGCTTTAGAAAATTCAGACCTTCCTCACTGTGTGCCATGATTTCTGCTTCAGTAAAATGGCAAACCACTGAGACGTGCCTTGAGATGGTCAGGTAGATGATACTGTGCCACTGCAAAGGCTTTTAGGCTTCTTTTGGTAGCCAAACATGTACTTTTGCAGGTAAATGACCTGAATAATTATTTCTTTTGTGTCAGAAAAATAGCATTCTTTTAAAATAAATTGGAAAAGGAGATATTTTTTTAGCTAAGATTACATTGTAGATTAAATGGTACTTACACTCTTGACAGCAGTCTAATTTTCCCCTCACTTAGTGTAGCGGTAAAGTCAGTTTTGTTTTGTCTAAGTCAACAAAAAGAACTTCTAATGTTGTTTGGGTTGTTTTCTTGCATTTTTCCCATTTCTTTCTTTCTTTCTTTTTTTTTTTTTAAAGCAATTTACAAGCTATAGAAAAATTAGGCATTAAACTCTCAGTGCAGTGCACCCTCAGTTCCAGATTGAGCCTTGTAGGCCTGACTGCAATATAAATAATTTAGCTCAAGGATAAGGCTGATTTCAAAAATGTAGCCCTCCTCCCCAAACTAAAACTTTGATCAAAGTTCATTTACTTAGGCAATTTAATAACATATCCTGTTCTGTAGTGTAAATTGAGCATTTCTCTGGAGGGAGGAGGTTTTCCTGCTTCTTTCGCTGTTGAAAATTAAATAATTGAGAAAGAAAAATTGATTTCCAGAATCAAAGGAATTCATACCAAATTGCATCCTGGTTTGCGTTTCAGGGTTGAACAGTGTGAAAGCACTTGGAAGCCATGGGCCTTCATTGTTGTTGCTGTTGATGCCATCCCCTCCCCCAGCATTTTTTACCTGCTCTTGAGTAACAGAGCAAGGGTTGCAAGTTCTTCAAAAAATTGTAATTCTGTCTGCCTTTGTTCATGGAAGTTTGTGTCCAGCTGGTCCTAGAAGGCATCAGGAAAGGCCAAGTGCCCTGACATCCCAGTGGTTGCCAGATATAGCTAACAGAACAAGGATTATTCAGTCTGGGGAAGAGGAGGGTCAGGGGAAACCTTATCGCAATCTACAACTGCCTGAAGGAAGGTTGTGGAGAGGTGGGGCTCGGCCTCTTCTCCCGCATAACCAGTAATAAAACTAGAGGGAAAGGCCAGGGGAGGTTCAGGTTGGATGTTAGGAAAAAACTTCTCTGAAAGAGTGTTGAGGTATTGACGCAGGCTGCCCAGGGAGGTGCTGGAGTCACCGTCCCTGAAGGTGTTCAAGAAATTTGCAGTTGTGGTACTGAGTGACGTGGTTTAGTGGACAACATTGGTGGTAAGTGCACAGTTGGCTTAGATCTTAGAGGTCCTTTTCAACCTTGATGATTCTATGATTCTATACTAATGTTTTATTCTCTTATTTTATCATTTCAGTATATTTTGCATCATGATTGCACAGTTTATTGAACCCAAAACAAAAACGCCTATTTCATTTTCTTCTGTTGTCTCTCTCTGCTTTCAGTTCACATGCAGTTTTCTTTACTGTTAATTCCGGGAATTTTAGGAATGTGATTTTACAGCAGAAAGACAAGGACACCAAGCTGCAGTCCTATTGAGGAGCCCAGGTCATTTTAGGCACAAGCTAACTGCATACATTTACCGTGTTGGACTCAAAACAAACGGCTGTGGACAGCTAGACCCTCAGTCAGTATTTATTCAGTTAAAGACATAGGCTGTTTTACAGAAATTTGGGAACCCAGCTGCTGTTCTGGATGCTGACGCTCGGTAGTCGAGCACCTTGCTGTCGCTTGGAGGGAACGAGGAGTACTGCAGTACTGCCCTGGGAACCACACAGTGGCACTGCCATTGCAGGGCCCGGTCACACACTAAGCCCCACAGCAGCTCCTTGTGCCACTGAGTTACATCACTTCATCAGTCCTTGGACCTTGTGTCATCGTCACTGTTTCCACCCAACACTCCCATGAACTTCCTTCAGTATCTGCTCTGTTATATAATTGGGTTTGGTATCGGGAACATTTTTCATACTGTCAGATCTTCAGAGCGTTTTAATTTCTTCAACGCTGTCTCCCTGGCTTTCCTTGTCCTTTTAACCCCTGTGTCAGTGACTATCTGTAACGGTGCCAGATCATCGGATCTCTAACACACACTGCTTCATTGTGATTTGCTGAGAGGAGAGAAACATTCCGACTTTTTAATTGTAAATGAGATGGAAGAAAAAGAGGAGAATCTCTATGAACCATCTTTTATTCAGAGGATTTATAAAAGCTCCAAGCAGGAGAAGTGAGCCCCACTTAATCTCTTACTCTTCCTGCAGGAGGAATCCGTCCTCTCTCAGCCCACTTTTGGGTAGGAAATAACCCTTAAACCGGTTAACCTCAGGAGCGTGATGCTACCTTTTATTTTTCATTATCCAAGGAATGAAGAAAGATTGATGGGACTTTTTAAACAGTTACCTGTATTAGAAACAAATGACCCAGAGGGTTTGATTCCTTGTGAAAGCTCTGTTCAGCTGCAGAGATTAGCCAGCATTAATTAGTATTAGGTGAGGGCGTTAGGGCCTAATCATTACATCTATCATTGCACTGCTTTCAGTATCGGTATCAGAGGGCACAGATGAATGTTGTTTTGCAGTGATTCAATCCACAGCGCTGAATGATTCTGCAGGCCTGCAGCTGGCTCTCTCCAAAGTCTGGTGATGCCCTTCAGATCTGGGCTTTAATTTGGGGTAAAATATCACTCCTTTTGGAGTTTGTTCACAGAGAACAGGGCTGAAGAGCATTACCTTTGCATAGGCCTGGGGAATCCTGTGCATCTGCCTGCATGGTCGTGGCCCTGAAGTCCATGTCTCAAGCTCCTGCTGTCTGTGCTGGCTGCTATGTGCCTCAGATCCTGCAGAGCCAGAGCAGGACCTGATCCTGGAGTAGACTGCTATGGTGACCGAAGCATGGTAGTGATGGGACAGCCCAGGTGACACTGAGATGGCCAGAGCATGAGCCCAGGTGTTGCTGCCTGCTCTTTCTGTGCAATTGTCTTCAGAGCTGTCTTTACTATTTGACCTGTCAAGAGAGGAGATATTAACAGGGAGTATGGCTTTTAATAGGGCTATGGATGTTCACAGTACAATTGATTTTGCCTCCAAGGCTGAGCAGCTGGGTCTAGCTAATCTCCTGAATACTGGCCACCAAAAAGTGGTCAACTTCAGACATGCAGATCTGAGGTTTGATTTGTTGGTGCTAATGTTTTCATGCTGTTTTTTTAAACAGAAACTACATCAGCTGCAGCCAATTGGAAAGAAGGAAAGGTAGGGAAACTGCTCCCAACAGAAGGTGTGCTTCAGAACAAGGAGAGCTGGCAGGGAATGGTAACTGGGGAGTAGGGTGCAGAGCTGAGAACCTGCAGCTGAGATGGAAACAGCTGTGGGAAAGGAAGCCAGTCCTGCAGGGCTGGAGAGAAGCCTCCAGATTGCTGGAGTCTGTTTAAAGTTTCCTATAGTCAGGAAGTCATGAAAATTTCTAAATCGATACATTTATTTATATATTATATATGAATACATATTTATATATTTAATTACATGTTTCATTTTGGTAATGTCTTACTTAGCTGGTTTTTTGTTTGTTTGTTTTTTGTTTGGTTTGGTTTGATTGCCTCAGAGGCTCCCGCTGTATGGAATTGCTGCAGGGAGAGAACTGCAGAGCTGAACTGAAAGCAGGCAGCTTTCAGTCTCATCACCCAGCTGTGGTCAGCTATTCCTCAACCCCAGCAACAGAAACTTCAGTCTAGCTGGAGACCAAAGTGGTAAAATAGTATTTCTCTCCTTGGTTGCTCTGCAACCAGCAGCAGCAGGTTTCTTGTTTTTAGATCACCCTGACGCTTTGCAAAGGAATGTGGAAGCACTGGACCTTGTGACAGAGGAATTTACAGGTTGCTTGATTTGCCAGGAGAGTTTTCCAGAATCTGACAAAAACACTCATGAACGCCCCATTATCATTTTTTTTGAATACCTTGAGAAATGGGTGCATGTCTGCAGGCACACACTACATATATATCCTGTGAGAGCTGCTATCACTACCCTTTAGCACACTTGGCTACAGAAGGTTAGCAGCACTTGCTATCTTTGTGCTTCTAGAGCATAAGGACCCTAAGGGAAATGGGAGCCCATTTGGTGGATGCTGTTAACGCACGCAGCAGAAATCTGCACTGCAACTATCTCAGCCTCAGAAATCAGAAGGGATGGGTCTGGTCTTGGAAACCATAGTTCAGGCTGCCCTACAGCCTCCTGGCTGGGAGCACTGCCTACAGCTGGAGCAATTTGGTTGTTTAAGCACTGACTGCTGCTAACCAGCAGTTCCCTTCCTCTGGGAAAAGCAGCGAGTCCAGGGTAGGTTTCTCATTGGAAAAGCCCATTGTGTGAGATGAGCCAGTGCTCAACTGTGCCTGTCTCAGTAGAGGAGACAGAAAATGGGAGGTGTGTTGACTGCTGAGGGATGGGACCAGGTGAGCCTGAATAGTTGGTACAGCATCAATCTGGCGCAGAGTGCCAGAGCTGGGAATGTTATTCTTATTCTCCAGAAGCATTTTTGTGTACTAAACAAATAGATGTGTTATAGTGAGACTTTAAACTATTGACTCGGGTAGGACACACATTTTTTAGAATATAAGAGAAATTGACCAAGGATAATATAGTAATTTTTTCCCATGAAAATTACTGTGTCACACAATAGAAAAGGGGGAAAGAAGAGTTAATTTTATTGAAATACTGACAATGTGTTTAAAGTTTATCCAACAGTTGGCCAATAATTTCATTTGAGCTACTACTGTTTAGTTTGCTTTGTAAGAACACAGCCCTTGAGAGCCCACGACTGCTGCTACCTCGCTATCCAGCAGCACACACAAGTACAGTCTTTTTTCCTGAAGTATTTGCTGCTGCCTCTTCATAGGTGAAGTAGCAATCACTCAGGACATGCCATAGAAAAAAATGACCCTCTTCTGAAAAAGTCTTACTGCTAATTTATTATTATTGTTATTGTTATTCCACGATAGCTAGATGAAAAATGTGTTGAGTACGAGGAGAAAGAGAACACAGTTGAGAAGAACCAGAAAGACGGGAAGCCTGCAGGGATATCTGAAGCTCATTCCTACAATCTCAGTCTGTAAATCTTTTACATGTGAGTCGGCTGAATGTTAATCTTTGCAAAGATTAAGAATAAAGGTAGTGACCTGAGGCCAAGGTGTAGGGCACAGTGATTAATGTCTCTCCATAACTAATTTCATTAAGGAATTTCAGAGTGCCACATTTTAAATATATTTGAAGCTGTCTGTAATCCTGCTCCTGCATCTTTTCTTGGGAATAGAAAATATATGACAAAGAAAGTAATTTGTATAAAATATTGATTATTATATTATAACAATATATCATAATATTATAATCGTATTATAATTAAATTACTATTGATTTAAAAGATATTTTGAAAGAAATTTGCATCCCTTCCTTCCTGATTACCAGCCATTGGATCTGAATGATCTGATCTGAGTTCTCTGGTCGAAGCAGGTTCTCTGGGCAAGTAGGTCATTGGAGTGGGTCAAGGCAACATACTTCCAGTTCATAGGAGAAGTTAATATCACAACTTACCTTTATTTTGAATCAGAGTGAACCTAGAGTAAAAGCAAAAATTGTTGCAGGTTAAGAAGTTGAAGAGAGGGGAAAACTCATCTGTCCAAGCCATGAGGTATCTCCAAAATGCAATTGTTCAGCTGAGGACAGCATTGGCTGCTGCTGGAAACGTAGCCTGGCTACCTGAGCAAGTTTCTGTGTTGCTGTTATTGATACTGCAACTGGCACCTTCCTCTGCGTAATAGCTGATGTGTAAATCTACCTCTAAGCTTTGTTGCAATTGCTTATTGGAGGGGTCTGGCCTAGCACTGAGGTACGTCTGTGAGGCAATTGACCCTGCTCTGTAGGCCTGGTCTTTCCTGGCTGAGCTGGAGGGAACTGGGTGCCCCAGAATTCATCACCAGGACTGAGAGTCATCTGCAGAGTGTTTCCAGGCTTTGGATGGAGGGTGTCCAATTAAACAGCACATCTCAAACATCCTGGCTGTGCTTCGATAGCTTTACTTACACATAGCCATTTATGAGGGGAATCAGTATGCCTTCTGTCCTCCCTCCATCATAATGAACTCCTGGGGTACTGTGAATACCCCTCAGTGCAGCACTATAATTGATGAACAGATTTGTTATTTCTTAGGTGCCCACTGTATACTCAGAACTCCTGTTGGCTTCAAAGGATGACACAGATAGGCTGTAGATGAACAATTGCTGAAGATGTGAAATGTAAGCCTAGGGAAAGAGGAAGCACGTAAAATATCTTCAGATCTTTAGTACAGGCTCAACGTTACTTTTAACAACAAAGTAATGGCATTTTTCTGTGTTTTTTATGTATCCTCTTAGGTATAATTAAGGAGAATTCTGATTCTTTCCAGAAAAACAGCATGGCCCTGCAATCTTAATTTACAGCTTGTTTGAACTTGCAATAAGTAATTATTTCAGGAAAAGGGAGAAGGGATGGTTGCTACCCAAGCCTCATGATTAGTATTCCCCAATCTTTCAGTCTCTTAGAGTTCAATAACGATTCAAATTCAAATGATGCAAATTGGAAGAACCTTAAAATATGTCTTGATGTAACTCTGGACCTGATTTCTGTATTTGGGCTATTTTAGAAGAAAATATTAATGGTTAAGCAATTATTGATTAATATGTTTCTCTTCTCATTACATCAGTAAACACATTACAGGATTCAGAGGGAGATTTATGGTGTATTTACATCTGGGTTTTAATCTTTAATCATTGAAATTTGTTTTCTTAGAAATACATGTTTCCATTGAAATATGTGATTTCCTTCTTTGTTGCTTAAATAGCACTGATATAAATGTGCTCTCTTGTTGTATGACTGCTCTTGTATACCACAAGAAATGGTTTTCTTGGAAGGAAAAAACACTTAGAGCACGGCACAAGAAGCCTCCTGATGCCTACCTCATAGCATATTATGGTGATTGCTCCCAGATTTAGTGAAATAGTAAATTGCAAACACTTTGTTTATTTAAGGTAAGGTAAAACTTGGAGTTGGGATTAAAAGTTGGTAATTCCACCAACTCCACCAAGCCTCTGTAGTGCTTACTGGATGTTGACAGAGATCCCAGTGCAAACTTTAAAAAGAAATGCATTCAGATAGTTCTGAGACTGCACAAACCAATTTTATTGAAAGTCTAGTTTGCATGGGAGTACTTGTCTGTTTTGTTTTGCTACTAGATTTTACAGAGATTTTTTGAGAGATTCTAGATTACCAAGAATCCCTGAGTAAATATGCCTGCATTTATTGTCCAAAATTAGTGAAAGATTAGGAAGCAAAAGCTTTATCAAGATAAACCCAGCTTTGATCTAGCTACGAAAGAGAAAAATTTGCAGGGCATATAAACTAAATGACTGCCACAATTTTATTGATGATAACCTGGTCACAGGAAGACAAAGGATGACTGAAAGTTGAAGAAAGGAATAAGAGGACTGAAGATTCACTAACATATATGCCTGTCAATGAGAAAAATTTTGGATGAGCTCATCTAGCAGTTTTATTAATACTGTAATGAAAATTAAATAAGATTATTGACAGAGAAAGATATACTTCCAAATTCAGAAATAATACGAAGTCCAAACTTTACACATAACTAATCATAATATAAAAAATATTTTTTTCACATGATTTTGCATGTGAACATTTATGAAAAACACATACCATTTTGGAGAATAAGGTATTAGGTTTAAGTCTGGGGCCAAGGCAAGAGAAGATCTAATTAAGAATTCAGAAAATCTGCACTAAGAAGAGTAAACGGTATTATAATCCTATGGCTTGAATGTAGAGAGCACACAAGTAGTATAATGATAAATGAAAACCTCTGATCCATGAAATGCCTCTTGGGAAAGTCAGTCAGATGAAAAACCACCAACATTTCTTTTCTCACAAGTGGGAAAACATGATGAAGAAATATTAAATAAATTTAATGGCTTTTAAAGTATATTAAAAAATGGAATAAAAAAAGTACTTTTTTTTTTTTTTTTTCCCCAGAAAGTGGCAAACTTGAAATTATTAGTGACTATAAAATGAAAAAAGAAAAAAAGATAAAATTTTGGAACTATAGTTTAGAATAATCACTCCACCAAGGCATCTTAGTCAGTGACACCGATTGCTTAAAACTTCCTATATGCCATTTTGTACAAAATATCTCAATCCTATTTTGTGTTTTAACAGAATAAATGTAGTGCTCTTCTTTGCAGTAATTTATCCTCCGTTCTTCCAAGGAAGTGGAAGTTGAACATTTTTCTGAGGATAAATCAAACATAATAGTCAATGATTTTGCCTGATTAAATTCTTTCCTCGAGAATAACACAAACTGATCAATCATCTCAGACAAAAGTCAGCATGGTTGATGACATTACCCTGCCATCAACACGCAGACAACATCAATTGCAGAAAGTATAATTATACCACTTCTAGTTAGCTGTCATCTCTTGAAATAATTAAACAACAAAAAGCTCTTAAGCTAGCAAACAACTGATGAAATGATTTAAATATTCTCCCCTCTCATATTGCTTCTCAACACACATCATTATGGTACAATATTATAGACTCAAATTTTAGCTGATGGAAGACCACATAAAGTAGATTTTGCTTTCATAAAGGAAAGCTCCCTGCAAACAAGACCACATTTTACAATCATCAGTGCCATGCTAGGCAGACTTACTTTCCTGCTTATTTTGCACTCTGTGAGATGAAGCATGGTCTTCCAAAAGAGAAAGCCCTTTTCTGGGAGTCATATCATGCCATTAATTTTGAAGTAAAATTAATCTTCCAAAATGGTAAGGATTCAAAACATGCTTAATCAGGTGGCACCTGAATTTTTATAGGTCAGATTATCTGCTGAAAAATTGTTAACTATTTTCACAAACATATTTTGAAATTTATTGCCAAACTTGTGATGTGTAAGTTAGGAGAGTATTATTAGCAGTTAACGAAATGACGAGGCTTACAAATTTATATTTACAGTAGCACATTGATACAGGAGAAATGTACACCTTTGAGTGAGGAGAAGCCTGAAAAGTCTCTGGCAGAGCATTAGGTCACACACAACATCATAGCCACCCTGATATGCAGAGACTTGCCCAGACTTTGGGAGTGCCTGTTCTGGTAAAAAGACCTGCCGAAGAAGACTCTATGTTAAAGAGTCTCGTGCACACAACAGCCTTGGATTCACACATCATCAACTACATGGCCATCATTCAAGAAGAATAAACATGGGCGTCATATTTTCTGGTGGTTCCTTCATAAGGAAGACCGTACTGAGCTCAAAAGATTGGTCTTAAACAAGTAAATAATGTATGATGTAGAAGTTGCACATCATGTTTCTCAGGCAGGTTTCCAGAATGGGTTCCAGTATGTGGAGTTGGTCTCACCTGGTTAATGTCATGCTGCAGCCAGGAAGTACCCTCAGCAGAACTGATATAGTAGAGGCACAGTGTTGCACTGATGAAGCTAATTTGCTTCCAGTTCTGAAGCTAACTTGTCTATTGCTAGTTCAGAGATGAAGAGAAACTTATCAAGTTGTCTGAGCCTCAACTAAGCTCTTAGGGTGTTCCTCACGTATGAGAGAGACCATTATTTAGGCCCATTCTTACTTTAAAATAATTTATATTATTCATTTGTATTTTACATTTTTACAAGCAGATATGGATGTAGTTTACATGTGAACTGCATTTCAGAAATGCTACTTTGTGTCACTGTATTAGACCCGGGGCAGTGATTCTGGTGGGAATCCTGAAACCAGTGGGAACAGAGAATACTTGGCATGAGTATAGCAGAGGAGTTCAGCACTATTTGGAATCATTAGAAGAGAGGATTCACCTTCATAAGGAATTGCTGACGAACTTAAACTGATTCAAAGAACTAGTCTATGAGTACAGGTCACCTTGCAAAATAGTGGCAGTAATGTCCTTCAAGGCACAGTGGATTTCTACTCAAAACTAAAAGGGGTGATACACTGAACTTGCAGCGAATAGTGTTTCAATAGGTTTTAGTCTTTAAAATGTTTAAAGTCAAAAATTTTCAACTCACTGGGTTTTGCTGCTTCTTATTTATTTGCTTTTACAGAGTAAGGAATCTGGAAATCTACTCAGTGCATATCACATTCTATCCATTCAGAAGTACAGCCTGAGTGTACGTATGAAATGTCTCTTCTTCTCTCACTACATGGTGAAAACAGATGTCATTTGGTTTCTATGAACTGCTTCTCCAAAAGTTGTCAGTAATCTCTTCCAAACAGCTATCACTTTCCCAGCAGTTCTGTAATTTTGGAGCAGAGATGCAAGGAAAATTGGAAGGAGAACAGTGCTTTGTAGGTATTTTTTAACTGCTACTCTTTAGCAAATCAAGCTGAGATCATAGGAATACATTATCCAAATTATTTGCATCCTCTGACTGGAGATAAAGTCACATGTTGTCCAGAGTGTTGAATATCATAATGTTAGAATTCTGTGAAAATATTTTCCCCTCCTCACTCTGCATGTTGGTTTACGTCCTTTTCCATACAAATATCATTGTCTCTGATAGCATCCTGCTAAGCTTAGAAGATAGTGCTCCTTAGAAGACAGTTTAAAAAAAGACCAATGGGAAAATTAAAAAAAAAAATGCATGCAGCATATCACATTTCCATAAGGATTTATGAAATCTGAGAGTTTCTAGGGCATTTAGTTTGTTGGAGCAGTTGTCTGCCATCATGTTGGGTGTTTACTTGGAAAAGAGAGCACTTGAGCATGTAATTTCATCCCACCAGCACACCTAAGTGCTAAATCTTAGATGTGCTATTACATTTCCCCAACATCTGGTGCTTTGATTCCTTTGATTTTTTTTTTTTTTTTTTTTTTTTTTTT
>PPHD01019831.1:0-13921 GCA_002909625.1 Bambusicola thoracicus
CGAGGAGGGGTGGAGCCTGGCTCCACCCCTTCCAATCACTCAGGTGAAACTGCATTCACCTGTGCCCCTGTGGCTGACTCAATGCTTGCCTCAGGTGGTCAATCAGAGGTTCAGGCCATGATTCAACAGTTCCCATACACGTGTGAGAATTTTCTAAGAAGTCCCAAAATGAAATACTGGCTTGTTTTTTTTAACTTGGGAAAATGCTAGTATATTCATTTTATATGCTCAAATCTTCAGGACAATAAAGTAAGATTGAACAGTAGATCCAAAAGGATTTTTGTATTTTCAGTGTCAGCTAGAAAACCCACCTGGGTAACAGAGGAAAGCAATTACATTTTTTTTTTTTAATTAAGATGTTCACACTATTTCAAGTATTACTATTTTTGTTTAAAAAAAATCTACTCATAATGTCTAAATGCTTCTATATCTGCGGTGGGTGTTTTAGATCAGGATGTTAACAATGTTTTTGAAAGTGGCAATGGATCTGGCATATAAATACGTGCACCTGACAGACATGTTTAGTGCATCATAGTAGCATGAACTGAAAGATGCTTCGTTTTATTATAATGGATTCATAGAACCATAGAATGGCTTGGGTTGAAAGGGACCTTAAGGATCAAGTTCCAGCCTCCTTACCACAGGCAGGGCTGCCAAAAGCTAGATCAAGTAGTAGATCAGATTGCCCAGGGGCCTATCCGACCTGGCTTTAAATAGCTCCAGGGATGGGGCATCCACAACCTCTCTGGGCAACCTGTTCCAGCACCTCAACATTCTCTCAGTGAAAAATTTCCCTCAGACTTCTAATCTAAAACTTCTCTCCTTTAGTTTATGAAGACATCATAAAAATCTCGTGTGAAATAGAACAAAAGTATCAGTGAGCTAACATTTTTCCAGTGACTGTCATAGCAGTAATGTAAAAGTTATTTGTATTTGATTCTGTTATTCTAAGGAATGTATTGTCTCTGTGAAGTGTCAGCAAACAAGAATACTGTTGATATAAATCACTACCTCTTGGGGGCAATTTGTGTCTCTTGTAAAATATTGCTGTGAGAGCCTCACTGTCACCTACTAAACCAACGGTACCAGGCAGTACTCCTTTTGTTGTGTGATAGCATGTGCACAGAGGACATGAACCTTGATCTGACCCAGATTTCTTGATGGCACCAGTTGAAGCTCTTCTTTATCTTTCTGTGTCAGCTTCTGCCTTAGGAGTTGCTGTCAACACTGGCTCTCTATGGGTCCATATTCTAGAAGGGATCATGAAGGGGATGAGAACTGCTGAGTTTTCTAGTGACCTTATCCACATCGTGGACCTTGACCACGTCGCAGACATGGGATAAGGATCTTGAGTATCTTATGTATCACCAGCCCAACAGGCTCTTTTAAATCTGATTAAGTTGAAGTACTGATTATTCCTAAATAAAGCAGAGCCAGAGAGCAGAGTAGGGACTGTTTGGTGTTGGTTTTTTTTTTTTGGCTCCCAGTCTGTGTTGTTTCTCACATATCCAAACTTCTCTTCTTCCCAAATATAGTGATCATATATCTCTAGGAATAGTTTTTGACTTGTACAATGCATTTAAGTGACTCCTAAGAATAATTTGAAAGAGTAGTAATTGAGTCACATCTGTGCTGGGGACTGTGCTGATATTTAACCAGTGTGATGTTTGAGAGCTACAGACCAGAATATTTACCAGCATATAACCACAGTATAAGGCCAGTTCTACTGCTATTAAAATAGATCTTTTTATTTTAATTGGACATCTCTGTAGTCCCAGTGTGCTTGAATAAGGAAAATTTAAGCGTAGCCCCAGATACCTCAGCTGGACAGAACCTCTATGTGCTGGGCCACAAATAACTTTTTTCTACGCAAAGCATGTCTCGCCACAGTGAGTCAAGAGGATTAGCTTGTTCTTTAGCCTCATAAAAATTAGTGACAAGAGAATCTTGTGTCAGCAAAAGCAAGCAAAACAAAGATCTGCGTTCTTCTCAAAGGCTTTATTACAGACATAAGAGTGAACACAGACCAAGAAATTTCACTTCAACTTTATCACTGTTAGTGACAACTTACAAATCAAAAGGAGTTACAGCCGTCCAGTGTGACGTCCAAGACAAGATAAAATAGGCTAACAGTATAGACTTTCTGCATTTTCTCTGTAAAAAGTGACAATAAAGACAATGGAATTCTGAGGACATTCCTGCAGTAGGTTTATTCGGTTTCCTGGCTGGTTAGGATTTCCTATAACCTGACAAATGAGGTAATCATCTTCTTGAAAGGGAAGCTGATGATAAAGTTTGCACGGCATTACAAATGTGCACAGGATGAGAAGGCACAAAATGATCTCTTAAAGGTGGTGAACTAGGCAAGTTTCATCCAAGGGTAGCTCATTCATGCCTCTGAGCCATACAGCAAATGGATCAACAGTTCCATTGTTTAATTACTACAAGATTGTTGAAAACAACTAAAAAGTGAGATACGAAAATATCAGTTTTTAGCTTAGTCCAATGACTTTCATATATTTAGCCATTTGTTAAACAGGTAAAAAAAAATCAATAAGATAAAGAAAAGGGGCTCATTTTAAGAAGTATAATCAACCTGCTTCGCAGTAAAAATGGGGAAATCTAACTAATCTAGTGTGAAGATTTCGTTTTCTCCCCTTCTCTGATAGATCAGCTGATCTGTTGTCTGTTTTTCTTTTGAACTGCCTTATATGGTGAGAAAGTAAATATTTGGGTATGCTTATTCTAAGAAGCTCCTTAAAAAAGAAACTGTAGCTAACAGACAAGTGGGCAGTGATATTATTAAATGAAAATCAGAGCCAGTGGGATCAGAGCAGAGACGGTTAGATGATCTTCCAACCCCCATGATTCTGAGATTTTGCAATTCTGTGAAATTGCCTAATTAAAGCTCTCAGTGTGTTGTTGGGTAGGAATCTCCCTGTTGGAAACATAAGTAGACAAGAAGAAAACACGCCGAAGAATGTGTGTGAAAAAAAGTGTATGCTACTTATGAATGACATATTTGTAGCATTATAAAATATCAAACAATAATGACAAAACACCAGTAAATCACAATGACAGTGTTTGGGAAGATTTTACTTTGCCTGTCTCTGTACAGCACTTCTTAAGCACTGTGTACTAAACTGAAGAATGACAAAACAAGTAATTTATGACATTTAAAGTGTTTAGTTTATTTTCTTCCTTCTTTTTCTCTTGGACCAGTTATTTACTTGTCTGTTTCTGTAGGGTGAGCTAACAGATAATACATATGCAGGAAGGCAATTGACCTGCAATTACTGACTCCTTCAGAAATAATACATGACAGTATCATTCTTGGAAGATAATGACTACTCTGTGTCACAGATTGCAATTTGGTTTGCAAAGTTGTTTTTTAATTTTCCCCACTGATCCATAGTGAACTGAGTACCAGTTTCAAAGCTGGCACTCCAGGCTTGTAGTTGAAAGAAGGCTGATGTTTCTTGTAATTAAATGCAGTAGTTGGAAAATTTCTGGTGAAAATCATTTTTATTCTTGCCTTTTTTTATTCTATTTCTATTCCTTATTCCTCGTTCTGTGGGACATACCGTGTAGATATAGAAGGTTGTAATGAAGGTTCTTTTTCAAATTTTACCTAGCTGATTTCAGACCTTCTTTCTACTGTTGGTATCCAGTCACCCCAAAGTTTGACTCCACTTTTATCTAGAAGATAAATGAAATCTTCCACCTTTTCTCATACAGTGAGTCGTCACTCTATGATGCAAATCACACATTAGTTTCATGTTGGCATGTAGTGATATTCTAATTCAATGGAAATTTGGAGTCTGAATTATCAAGACCAATGATAATAAATGAAAAATTGATCTACAGTTGGGTGGCAAGAGAGTTGTTTTTTGTTTGTTTGTTTGTTTGTTTTAGCAAAAAAAAAAATATGTATGACATATAAATTTCAATTCCATTGTAGCCAAAATTCTTATTGAGTTCACTTTACTGTTAAAAATAGTGTAAGCCTTTTACATTTCATTGGCTGTGTGCATTTTTTACAACATATCCAAGAGTTCTGGGAGAACAGCCTTTCAGAATCTATGCATTAATTACACCAGTGCTTAAAAAAATATTCAGAGAAATATTCAGAGTGGTAGAAGTGGAAAAAAAGTCCCAGTCAATCCATATCATTTATTATGACTGTAGAGTGCTATTGAAAGAAATTATATCCTGCCAAAAATTACAGCTGTAATGATGAGCTACATGGCATAGTCCATACCACATAAAGCTTATCTTAATTAGCAGTGTGAGTACACTAACTGCATTTGATAAGATTGACATGCTTACACTTTCCTTCACCAAAAAGTTATTTGTCAGCTAATAGGAATTACTTTATCATTAGTATTCCCTTTTTGCCTGGATTAGCATGATCTGGTTCTTACATGGTCCACACTGTGCCGAGACAAATAGTTTTGCTGAACTAATGTATGAGAGATATGTAGTTTTGTTTGCAGTGCTAAATTACATTGAGTTATGATGACTATTGACCTGCAACTTCACTGTTTACTTTCATTTCACTTGAAATCCTTAATATCCATGTTACTAAATAAAGTCACTTGGTAACGGCAACCATGGTATGATATTTTCACATATCTTTAAAGAAAAATGAGACTGTTTAACATTACTTTATGCAAATTTGGGGATCGGGTACAAAACAACTAACGTAGTTTGCAAAGTTCAGATAGATTTTGGTTTTGAAGCGTAGTAAATGCAAGGCTGCTTCAGGAACTGTTTTTTGATTTAATACACATACACTTGAGAGTTATGACACAGTATAATAATGTATCTTGTCTCCAGCCTTACTACCAAGATCACTGAAAGAAGTATTTTGTCCTGGGCATGCAGAAAGAGTGACATGTAGGAGATGTTCTTTAATTAGATCATAACTTTGTCATTCTAACTCTCTTGAGGATCACCTCTTGATGATACTTAGAATATGGGCCTTTGTCTCTGTCTTGTGCATTTCTACCACCAATGGTGGTGGACAGCTGTCATTCTTCACCACTTCAACCCCAATTTCAGTTTTTTTCTTTGACCCCTACAGTCTTCTCATCTACAGAGGTTAAGAGGTGAGAAAAAGGAGGTCATTATTTCACGTTTTTTCCCAAGAGGAGGAAGAGCTGCTGCATACTTGTATCTTTGTCTGAATATGAATGAGTTGTTAGAAAGAACAGTTGCTTTAACCCAAACGTACATATTTTAATACATCTAACTGAGAGATGAATATAGTCTGTTAATGGGAACTGGACTATTATAAAAATGCAGTATTTTAGTACTAAGGATGAATTACTGAGGTTAATATCTGCTGCTCTTGATGACTTCTTTGATGCTCTTAAAGCTACCTTTGACAAGTGAGTTTGATTAGAAAGTTTTTAGCATAATTTTTAATGTAGTCTATGAATCAGAATATTCAAGCCTTAAAATTTTCCTTATTAATTTGTTCTATCATTTATCTACTCTTCAGAAAAATTAAACAGAATTCAAATTGTCTAATCCTAGAGAAATTGAAGGTTCTAATTCTTTCTTAGAATAGTCTACAAGGCTAACATTGTTTGGTTTAGAGTTCAAAGAAGTTTTTCATCTTCCTTACTGCCACATATTTAAGTGCTATTCAAAAGGCTCATTTTTGCAATACAGGTAGGAAAAGCATGCTTGCAGCCATACTTGTGGACTCTTGCTTTGAAAATCTTTGGCTAGTGCATGTATTTCAAAACATGAAATGAAAGTATAGGAGGAGTACTGAGAAACATTTCTACATGCAAAAGAAGAAAATTGGATTCACTTACACAGTTTTAGTCTAGGGATCAAAATCTTTTGAGTTCTTTTGCAAACAAGCATGTTGTCAGTGAGGGTATCTAGTTTTGGTGCTGGCAGGGAGAAACTGTGTCCCCAAATCGTCTTTATTTATGTGTTGCAAAGCAAAACTAGATCTGTATTAAAACATATTTTATGTCTTTGAAACATAAACAAAGATTATGAAACCAGAGAGAAAAGCAATTGATCAAAACGTAGCATTCTGATTCTACTATGCAAGATTATTTCCTGGAGCTCATATAAGGTCTGTATTAACTATGTTTGAAGAAAATAATGGGAATTCTTTAAAATGAGACTCTCTTCTACAGCCAGTATAATTACAGAACAACATAAGATTAAACTTAAATTATTCCCTATTTAAAGTATTGTAACTATTCAAGTAAGGAATCACTGTAGAAGAGTTCTATAATTGATATGAAAATGTGCCACTAAATTGCAAGTTTTGTTGGATTTCTAAAGTAAGGTTTCTTCAGCTAATTAAAAAAAATTATGAACTGTGATTTTTGTCTTTCTTTTCATGAAAAACTGTATTCTTTACAGGACTGAATTAGTTGAATAGTTATGTTGGATTGTTTGGGAATTCAAGAAAATGAATCTTGATGGCTATAGGCAATAAGGTCAACAATCACATTCAACAATATTTCACCCAAGCATTTTTATTTTTTGTAGAATATTTAATTTTTACACTGTCTTGAGAAGCTCAAATACCAGAGGACTCTAACTTTTCAAAGTAAAAATGTTAGTTCACACAGAAATTTTACTGAGCATATACTTTGAGAGTCACGGTGGTCCAGGAAAAAGAAGTCATACACACACACACACAGAAGAAAAGGAATTTTTTCTCTCTCTTTATTTTTTTGATCTGTAAAATATAAAGGTATTTTATGATTCAAATACTGAGTTTAATCTCACTGTAGAGACATTTTTTCTCAATGTGTTACTGACTTTGCTGCACTCAGAGCAGAAACTCTTGGAAAACATTTTGCTTGTATTAAAAATTAGCAGGTGGTTAAATCTCTAGTCTGCTTCACTTCGTCAGATGTAGTGAAATTTTGAGACACTCTGCAGAAGACATCACTGGGGATTTCGATGAGACTAAGAGTAAGTAGAGGTCCAGCTGGGTGTCTGGCCTTCTGAGCTACAGAAGAATTCTTAAACTTCATTTTTCTGCATAATAAAGTTCATTATGGGGGTTAGAGGCTCATGGGATTTACATTTCAATTCAACACAATTTGTGAAACAGAAATCATACTATAAATATATACATATATTTTTCAAGAGGAGCAGAAACTTGCCCTGTGTTACCATTCTTGCACATTAGTTGGTATGGAAATTCTTTATTTCCAAATAAAACAACTGACCTCTCACTTACTGCGCATAGGGATTGTTCAGGACCTTTGTTCCAGTCATATCCAAATAATACAGTGGTTTGTTGATCATTATATAATTGCCATGAACTCCATGGATCCAAGTAATTTATATTAAGTTTGTAGCAGTCAGAAACAAATCCTGCCCCTCCTTTTTTTTGCTGTGTTCTCATACAGTTTGTCTCAAAGTTATACTTTCTTTTCCTTGTGTTGGGAGAATAAAGAATAATATTTTCCTTCCAGGCAGCATTATTCATTTAAGATTTGAGTCCTTTCCAGAGGTGTTACCTATAAAGAGTAATACAGTATGCTTTACAGAGTGTATATTTCTCAATCCCTTATAACTGGAAATATAATTCTTGTGAAACTGTTACTTTAAAAAGGGCTCTCATCTTAAAGGTAGTTGGATTTCATAGTTACTCAAAGAAGCGTGTGTTGATTTGTCTGTCAATGAAGTAGGATCTAATACATTGCTATACTTTTACTAATTTTGTGCTTCCTTGAACAAAGTTGCATCATCTGAAGAGATGCATATTGCATCAAAGGAAGCCTGTGTGTACAATGCCACTCTCAAAACCTTGTTTAAGTACAACTGTAAAGCAAGACTTCATTGTCAGTATAAATCTTAGCGGTCCAATTTAAAGACCCTTCTCAATCAACAGAATAAAGCCACTACCAAAAAAAAAAAAAAAAAAAAAAAAAAAGATTGTGCCATATATATGTTAGATACTATGGGTTTGTTGCCTTTATTAACTCTAAAATCAATTTCATCTGGCTCCAGGTCTGCATTTCTTTAAATTCACCACTGGAAATTCACTCACAGCCATTTGCTGCAATTGCTAGGTAAATAACTCACCAGTTTAAAGCTATTATTTGGTAGCAGGTAAGATTGAAGAAGTGCTCTTCTGGAATTCTTGGTATTTAGTTGTCATTCTTTACTCCAAAAAGTTAAGTGGTTTTGAGTTGGCAATGAGAAGACTTTTTTTTTTTTTTCCCCCCGAATACACAATGAAATGGGAAAAAGAAACACATCTGCACATTTCTTTCTATATTCTATTGTTTTTTCCATGAAAGAAAAATTCTAGCACAGAAAATTCTTTGCACAGAAAGAAGCAATATGGCCTCCTCTCTGGATACATTCTTAAGTCATTTTGGCCTGGCTTCATTAATTTTTGGACTGCAATAAACTACTTAAAAGGGCTTAAATCTCTGCACAGCTATCACTATCTGTGTCAATGGTTTATGGGCTGGTCTGGCCTGGTTCCGTTACTAGTGGGACAGAGGGATTTTTTTGCAAAATCCACACCTCCGGAAAAGGGAAAAAGGGGACCCACCCCCCCAAAAAAAGAATAATAAAATTAAAAAAAAAAGTGGCAATGATCTGAGGAGAAACAAACTAATTTACTAAATATAGTATTGGAATGCACGATAACACACTATAATAAAATATAATTCAATATAATTGTTAATAAAATCAAATATAATTGAGAGAAGGATTGTCCGAGAGCTAAAGGCCTTACACTCATACTGAAGCCTTGCGTGCAGTCAGGAACAGCAGTGAGACGATCTGTTCTCCTGAGCAGGAATGATAACAGTATTTGAACAGTCTTCTGGGGAACGTAGTTCTCTTCCAGACAAGTACCCGGAACTAGAGCATTTGCTCTTTAACTCCCAGTACACTGCATGATGTTATGATGTGGAATACCGATAAGCAAAAATCATAAAACCATGACAAACTGTTCCTCTCAATCACCTCAGCTTTTCTGAGATCTTTAACTTGTGCCTTATGAGAAAAAATTTAAGGAATGCCAGTTTTGTTAATTATGAGAAGAATATGGTGATTTGCACAGAGACTTATCTGAAGGGTGTTATGTGTCATTCTTAGAAAATCCTAACTCACTTCTCTTATTTCAGATAACCCATACAAATCATTTATCTAACCACTGAGTAATTTAATCCCATTATTATAAGTTCAAAATGGTTGTCTGGCCTCAGCCCTCTTGCAACCAGAAATCAGAGTTCACTCATAGACAAGCAAACCCAGGGAACCACATATCCAGCTAAGATTGGACTACTGATCTTTTGTCTTGCTCTGGTACTACTTGCTACAAAGGAACAGTAAGACTTTGGATAAAGGAAAACAGTTACTAATTTAACTCTTCCCACTCCCTTGGAAATGAAAAACTTATTTCCTTAAAGATATGCTGATTGCAGTTTAATGAAAAAAATTGAGTGACGTTGTCAGATAGTTCTGTTGAAAATTCTTTCCATTCTGCAAGATTGATAGAGTGTCAGGAGAATTCTATTGGATACCATGCCAGAAATTGCTTTAATGGACAACACTTAAGCACTTTTTTACCAAACACATTACTTCCTTCAACATCCATGACTTAATCTTACTTTTTGAGGATTGTAGAAAATATCTAAAGAAAATGTTACTTTATGTGTTATGTCAGCTACAAAGATCAAAACCCAATAATAATGATAGCCTGGTTAATAGTCATTACTTAGTCATAAAGGGGGACCCATCTAATCACTGGAGCTGCTACTAGGAAACTCAGTAAAGCAGGTTAACTGTAATAGCAGGTACCACTGCTTTTCTACATTTTAGTTGAGTTTACGACTCATTACAATATTAGTAAGTCTTTTTATTAACTTTATTGCTCTTTGGAAAAGGCTCTTCTATACTTTCAACATTATTAGTATTATCACTCTTAAGATTTTCTTTTTCAATGGTCTCAAGAGGAATGATTTAGAAAATACTTCTTTTTGGCATTATTCTGTTTACACTGTTTGCTCAGATTATGATTTATCAGAATAAAACATCCACTATCTTGCTCTTTTTTTCATAATGATTTTATAACACTGATTGTATATATTGGATTAAATGTGATAACTCCTGAGTGTAGTTTTCTTTGCTCCTGATTAAGAATCACATGGAAAACATTCATGTAGCTAATGATAAACTAATCTATTCAAAAGGACAGAATGTTTGTAGCTAATTTATCAGTGACCTGCAACACAGTGTGAAAATAATTTATCAGTGATGCACAATGTGTAATGCACAGGAAATGAACACAACTATTTTTAGATTCTTATTAATTTCCTGTGATTATAACCATGTGACTCCAGTTGCCAATGAAGTTATATTTTATAGAGTGACTGTGTGTTGTTTTTACACTCTCTCCCTTCTGTTTTTAATTATAGTATCATCATGTGAACGTATCTGGAATTAGAACATTGTAGCTGGAGGCCAGCAATAGCTTAATTGTTCAAGATCCTACATGAACTAAATGGTGCTTGTGATGAGCTTACTTCAGAAAAGATCGTCAGACTGCAGGAAGCAGGAAGCAAGCATAAGGTTGCTATGAGTAGTAATAGTAAGAATAAAAAAAGTAGCAAGCTTTGTTTGTAAATTAAATTCTAGATCATTTTTTGAAATCACTTTACCTCTTCAACTTCCACTTGTCTATCAACAACAGTGTATATGTTATGATTAAGGAGTTGTAGTATTCTGGACAGTCTTTTCTAGCTATTGGTTTTGGTCCTCAAAATGAACATACGTTTAATTGTTTGGAATTATCTAATGCATATGAAATACTGTACTTTAAATCACAGAAATCTGTAAAGTATCAGGAAAGCAGTTACCATAGGCATTTAAAATATATCAGAAAAATCACAGGATCATAGAATCATAAAATGGAATGTAGAAGTGTACACAAAATCAACGATTTCCCTAAGAGAAATCTAACATTTCTCTTTGCATAAGCCAAATAATTGCAAAAAGATAAAGATCTACATTTTGCCTTATAAAAATAGAACTCCAAACTGTTTACAAAAGTTTTTAGCATTAGCTTTGTGTACCCTTACTGAACGTTTTCATACTGAAGGCAGTGTGCTCAGAAATAATTAAAAACAAATCAAACACTTGTTAGAATTACAAAATACTTATACAGCTTATATAAAAAATTTCCTATCAATAAAAGATGAAAATCCAAATGAATAAATAGCAATAATAAATATATGCAGAAGTAATATAAGGAATCATTCATTACCCATTGAACATACAAAGGTAGATTTCTATTGATAAACATAATCTTGCCAAGTGCATTTTTCTGAACACCGGTAGTGAACTGAAGCTGTAGTAGTTTCTGAAGCTGTCCCAGAATGACTATTTTCAGTCAAAAATATCACAACTTTTAATATTGTTACTGGCCTTTTATTTCATCACTTGAAAAGATAATTAAGTCAACTGATTTTTGTAGTCTTGTCATTGGTGTACATAGCAACATATATGCGCTGCTCCCAAAGTACTGCCTTCTATTTTACTATGTTGGCCCCCGACATCAGAGGTGGATGTTGGTGAAGACTGAATCTTTCCACCAATATTCCATTACATTTTATTGCTGTGTGACAGATGGCAGCAGAGGGACAGTGACAAAATGGCATCTGACACGGAAGTGAGTATGAAACAAAGGTGCATCACTGAGTTCCTCCGTGTAGAAAAATCACTGACAATTGCTGAATGTTTATGGAGACCAGACAGTGGATGTGAGCACGGTGAGGTGATGGGTGGTGTGTTTCAATTAACAGCAACGTGAAAGACAAACCACATTCCAGATAGCCACACACAGGTGTTACATCACAAAATGAAGAGTGTCTTAACCAGCTTCCAGTCAGGCCAGAGAAGCAGCCAGGTTTTGCAACATAATATAACCAGGCCATCTCATCTCATCAAACGTCCTTTACTGAAACTCTTCATGCAACCATTCACATGTGAACGCTCGACTGAACTAAAACTCAATATCAGAGACCTCTTTCTTATCCTCTGTGGTATATTTTGCTGTTCACCCTGAGGAAAGGAATTTGCTATTGTCACTTCTTCAGCTGTCTGCTTGTTCCTTCTCCATGCAGGTGTGCTTTTTAGTTATAGCTGGGCTCAGCATTAGCCTGGAGAATGACAATTGCAAGTGTCTGGTACTGTTCCTTTCTCTGATACGCATTCTGTTTCTCACAATTTTGATTTCATACATTGTTCTTTGATTTTTTTCAGCTATATTTGTCCTCAGGTTTTATTTCCTATAACCGCCTTCTCCAAGTTCAGACTGACCCACTCAACTAAACATCAAGATTAATGTACTCTTCTTTTCCACTGTTCTTTGCTTTTATCTCTACCATCTCTCTTTCACTGGGAAAATGTGTCTATGTATGTAATTCACATCACTGGGGAGTCCTAGTCAGTTCTAAATATCTCTTGAGATATGGGAAAAGCAGTATAGATTTACTGTAGATAGTAGATAACATCCCAAAAGAAAAATATAATTTGAAGTTTTTCCTCAATAACTGCTGCAGCTCAAACCACTGTCTCCCAGCCAGATATGTCTCTGCACATTCTGTTTACACAGTCAATCATGTATAAGGTACACAGATCTTTCTTCCCAGAAAGGTAATTCTTGAACACAGGCATCCTTTTTTTCTCATCCTTTACATTTGTTAAATTTCCAGTGACAGACAGACCTCAAAACTGCTGTAGAAGAAGGATCCTTGATCTCTCAGAACAGTCAGATAGTTGACAGATTTTTCCCTTATGGTCCTAGCTGTAATAAAGACAAAGAAATAAACAAAAACAAATAAAACAAAACAAAACCATCCTTAAATTGTCTGGCAATATATTTCCTGCATCAGAAAACTGCTAAAACACTTTCCTTAGGGATGAGTGAACTACAGAGGTTTTCCTACCCCTTTTCTCTTAATTAATTTGAATTTCTGTTGGCAGCAAAGGAATCTGGAAGGATCCTAATATCAAGACTTAATTGGGGGATTTGGGTATTGCAAGCAGAAGAATATTTGTGTGGGCATTATTAATTGTACTTCAAAGTGACTTAAAATTAGTTTCAGTATAGACTCATTTGCAACTTAAAACCCCATGATCTTGGAAAACATGAGCAACATTAGCCTTTGAGATGAAGGGAAAAGGTAGGAAAAGTCTAGGTGCCAAATATTAACATTATGTTAAATCGTATTTTTAAAGTTGTAAAGTTTGACTCGTTACTTGAAAAGGACATTTTATTTTGTTGCTTTCCTCTGAAAAACAGTTTTTTACTTTATACAGCTACAAGGTCTTCTGATTAAGAACTATAGAATTCGCAGCAGAGCTAGCATTCCTATGGCTAAACTTAGCTGTAGTGCTGCTGTTGGTGGCTGACAAGCTAAAATTGCATTCTTTTGATTTATCTACCACTAAAATAATATTTTAGAGGACTATGATGTTCATAGTCAGCATTATCACTGTCTCCATACTAGATTTAGGTGTGGCAGATGAAGTATGATTTCATAGAATCACAAAATCATAGAATCATAGAATCTCTCAGGTGGGAGAAGACCTTAAAGATCAAATCCAACCATAACCTAATCATACCACCCTAGCTCTACCAACCCTCTGCTAAATCATGTCCCTGAGCACCACATCCAAGCGGTTTTTAAATGGAATGGTAATACTTGATTATCTTTGTTTTCAGAGACAATACACTTCATAAATTTAAATTATATAGTATATTGAAAGAGAGTGAAAAAAATACTTTTTAAATAGTAGTTTCAGAGTCTTCAACAGTTCTATAAGAATAGTCAGAAAATAAAATAGACTGTTATCAAACGCCAGTATTCCCAACCCCACGGCGAACAGTAGTGATATATTCTGT
>PPHD01019832.1:0-13917 GCA_002909625.1 Bambusicola thoracicus
ACACAGACAGTGCCAAACCCAACCCAGCCCTCTGCGAGCAGCATCCCGACAGCAGGGCCGGAGCACCCAGCCAGCCTCCAGCCTGCATCCTGGGGTAGGGATGTGGACACAGACCACCAACCCATCTCGTAGAGCCTGTTCCTGCAGGAGACTGGGTACAAGTATTGTGCCTCTCCCCACTTGCGTGTGCTCTATCTCCACCCCTCCAGGACCCACAGCCCTTCACCTCTGCCTCCCTTTCGTCTGGGCTTGGAGTCCTATAGGGAGGTGTAAAGGAGAGCAAGAGGGAGAAAAGCCAGCGCCAGTGATCGCCTTTCTCCATAGCAGAATGCTTCAGTTGTTCAGGTCCATAAAGTGCTTTGAGCTCCAGGGCCTGTGTTGGTGATTGGGAAGGTAAACAACTGTCCCTTCCTCCTGGTCTGAGGGTGCCCAGAGCGCGGCTGGGTCCAGCTCCAGGAACCAGAGCGTGCCCACAACGGGCAGAGGGAAGGGAGCAGTATCAGCAATGAGCACCAGAGAGGATGGTGGCAGGGGGTTGAGGGAAATAAATATAGCTCAGTAGCAGGGAGATTTATTATTTTTCCTTTACATTTTACACAAGGGGAGGGGGAAAGCAATTAAGGGCCACTGATGCTAACCGGAAAACTCTTCACAAGAACCTCCAGATAGGGGAGTACCAGGGGCTCCAGTCTGCCTCTCCCGCCTAAACTCAATTTCAGACAGTCCAGGCCCCTCTCCCCAATCCTTCCTACCCCTCCCTGCCCAGGACACGGCTATCACTAGGAGAGGGGACAAAAGCAGAGGCAAAGAAAGGAAGAGCTCCGGGCAGGTGAAGCAGCCCAATGCCGTGTGGTGCTGAGGACGCTATGGTCCAGACCCCCTTTCTCCTCTCTCCGTAGCACCCAGCAGCTCCCCAGTACAGTCTCCCCCTGCCTAGCCCTGCTCCGCAGACACAGGGCAGCAGAGAGGACTGCAGTACCACGCAGAGGTCAGGTTGATTTGTGTTTGAAAGAGAAGGAAAATGTGCAAAAAATGCCACTTAAAATGATGCTGCGACCCCCCCCTACCTGCACGCCTGGGGAAGGAGGGGGATGCACTTGTGGGGAGAGGCTGCCCGCGCCTCCTGCCTGCGAGAACACCCTCAGCACCCCCACCCAGCGAGGGGCCGCCCTGTGCCGCTCTCCTGGGTTCAACCTGTCCCCCTGGCTCAGCACAGGTGTGGGGGGAGAAGGGAGGGACATCATCCTCACCCCCTAGCGCCTAAGGTGTCACATCCAGGGGATGCCACAAGAGGCTGAGCGAGGACACGGGAGAAGGGAAGGCAGCACTACGTGGGCACGTGGCACGAAGCCACCCCATCTTCCAATACACTGATTAAAGCTTTTTGTTCATCATCTTCCTGTAAATCTAATAAATTAGTGTTTGCGTTCCTTGCCAGGAGGACAGAGGGAGCAGCTGAGGATACACTAGAGGTGCCCCTCAGCGTGAGACCCCTCCGTCCATAAAGCACCCAGCCTCCCTCCACTCCTGAGGTGCTGGGAGGGTCACGGTCTCCTTCCTCCTCAGCCCCTAAGGGTTTACAGTCTGGGTACGCATTAACGAAGGTAGCGAGTGAGGAGCAAGCCCACAGAGGGGCCAGGCAGCACAGCAGTGGAGGCAGGGAAATGGAGAGCCGGCAGCAGGGCCCCTGCCCTCACTGAAGGTAGTGGCCCTGGGGGTGGGCGAGGGTAGCGGCTGGCCCCCTCAGCTCTGCGCTCCCTTCGCTTTCTCTCTGCCGGTCGCAGTGGGCGCAGCCTGCCCCGCTCCTGGGACTCCATCCCTTCCCTCCCTCCTGCCCTCCCTCTGCAGTCCCTACTGGCGGATCTCATTCTCTATCAGGCTGTCCTCACACGACTGGAAATCCGTGTCATTCATGCCATCGGTAGTGATGAGCTCCTCATCCTGTGATCCCTGCTCCTCCGACTCGGTTGCTTCGCCCTCTGGGGAGGAGTCCTGCAGCACTTGGGCGATGTACTTCTGAAAGAGCAGGGGTGGAAGGGGGAAAAGAAACACTTGATAAGTCTGCGGAGCTTCCTGCAGCCCACGGGATTAAGCAGAGCTCAAGGGGTGAAGCACTGTTCAGGGAAAAGGTTGGGTGTGGGACATGTTGGGAAGGCATGGAAGGATTTCACCCCAGATTACATGGGAAGAAGGTGGGCAGCATCCCAGAGCCTAAAGATTCTGAGTAAGAAGGGAGAGCAGCCCAGTGGCCCTAGCCAAGAGGGAGGCAGAAAGCACACATACAGCATTCAAGGAGAAGGAAATGTTACAGTTCATATATAATGCAATTCATCACCCAACGTAGGTGAGGAGCACAGAGCCCAACACTTGCTTCCTACCCTCATTGAGAGGTTTTGGGTACTGCCTCAGAAAGGCAAGGAGCAAGATATTTGGGCAAGAAGGAAACACTCGCAGGTACTACCTCCTCCTTCTTAAACCCAGGCAAGGAGTATACCAGCGCATGGACATGGAGATGGGGACTCACAGCAGATTTGGGAGCTGGCAGGTTGGTGGCAGGTCTCCCGTTCTGCCTGCTTTCTGTGGTGTCCACCTCTGTGTGCTCGATCTGGAGAGGAAAGCAGAAGTGCAGAGAATGCCAGGGTGACACAGCTGCAGGAGCTCCATTCCAGTGAAGCTGTCCCCAAATTCTCAGTGGGTATGGGAGTAGCATACACATGGCAATGATGGCATGCAGCTCCAGACTGCCTTGGGAACTTTCCCCATGGAGCTGACGCTCTGCCAAGGAACAGGCAGAGACATCCCTCCTTCTGCCCTAAATCCCCCTATTTCACTGCTTAGCTGTGTTCCCAAGGGAAGGGCTCCCATACCCTTGAGGCCCTGCCCAGAATCCCACCTCACCTTGTAGTTGTGAGCACTGAGGTATTTGAAGTGCCCAAAGCAGACGTGACATAGGCAGATCACAATGGTGATCACAAGAACCACGAAAGTGAACATGGAAGTTGGGGCCAAGAACCCTGGGATGAAGAGAAATCAATGTTAGGGTGCCAAAGCCCAACAGCCGGTGTGGCGGTGCTGCTAAGAGGAGGCAGCCAGGGGAAATGCTCAGCTAGACACTTTCCAGCCCAGCACTTACCTGTACGCATGGTAGAGAAGAAGAGAAGCCAGAAGAGGCATAGGATGGGGGCTGCCACTACTTGGTTCACAGCACCTGAATGGATCTTCTTGTCCAGTTTGGCGGGCAGGTATGCGTAGTACAGATTGTACCGGTCCACCAGGTGCTTGAGCAGCATATACATGAGCCCTGAGGGAGAGGTGTCAGAAAAGGGCATTGACCTCTTTCCCAGTGCCTCTGGACAAGTGGAAATACTCCCTGTGCAGAGGCAAAGGGTTGTCACTCACCAAAGGGGACAATGATGGGGCAGGTGATGCTGTAGGTCATGACCACAGTGAATACACACATCATCCACGCATAAGCAGCCCCAAACTGGAACTCGTAGGCCTGGTGCTGCAGGGGAGGAGATCAGAGACCTGGCTGTTTTTACCCTGAGCAGGGTATAAGATACCCAGCACTCGGCAAGCCCCAGAATGCACAGCCCCCACCGCAGCACCTTCAGCCCTGGGTGCAGGCCATTATCCTCCCCAGCACCACCAACTTACTCGCTTGACGTTTCTCCGTTCAGCGGCTGAGCGGGCCAGGCAAAGGCGAATCATGTACATGAGCAAGCCAGGGATGCGCAGCAGGTCCATGGCATTCCCGATGAAAGCAGAGGCGATGACATAGTTGACAAAGAAGGCCCCGTTGTCTGGCAGGAACACGCACCTGGGAAGGCGCAACGAGAGCAGACTGTAGGAGATGCTCCCGCCGCATAGAAGGGACCAAGACCTGGGTACCACCTTTGGATGCTCCCCCACCGTTAACAAGGGCTTTCTTCCCTGCTCCACTTACTCAAATCGCACTGCAGCTTCAGCGAGGAATTTTTTGTCAAACAGCCAGCGGAAAAACACATCCAAGCTGTGGGGAGGGGGGTGAGAAGAAAAGAACAGTCAGAAGCAGCTTATGCAGACATAGACATGCAAATATATGGAAACTGCTCTAAAAAGACCCAAAGCTCTGACCATAGACCTTATTGTTCCTTCTTGGGATATGTCATTGGCAGTTATGTAAATCAGACACTGGGAAAAACAGTACAGCACCCTTAAAGGGATCTAAAGCTTCCCATTCTTATGCACTTATTCCCATTCTTCTCTTTTTGCCCTGATTGTATCACTGTTTTCCTCTCCTCTGCTTGAGTGAAACAACTGTGCAAGGAAGGGGTGACTGACTACAGAGGAAACTACTCAGCTACACCATAACCTCAAGAAGAGAGATGAGAGGAAAAAATAACCTCGTTTCTCTCCAGTTCTACACTGTTTTGACATAAAATTGTACAGTCTTCTGGCATCTCCAGAGCCACGATTCTGGTGGACTATGGAGCTCCACACGCAGCAGTGGGATGGATTCTGTCCTCAGAAGGAAGTGTGACATGTTTGTTGGTATGTAGCTGAAATGTAACCTTCTGAGAGCATTCACCTGCTCAAGTCACAAAGTTATAAGCAACAAGACATTTTAAATCTGGCTGGGAAACCTTACTGTAGTCACCCACTAGGATGGCGGGCCATTATTCTGCCTCTGTTAAAAGACCTGTCTATCCCCTATTGGAACTGGCCGATGTAGCCACTGAGGAGCTGTATCCCGAATTTATGGGGTGTAGATTGCCTATCCTACAATACATAAAGAAGCTACTATCAGAGTAGACCCTCCCACCACCCTGCTTCTACCTCCCAGATTTCTCTCTCTCACAGTTTCTGTTTTGTCCTTGCTCAGTGCTGAGCCTATGCTGATGTCTGTCAGCTGATGTCCCACAGGGCATTTCTATAGCCTCTACAGGAAGATCTGGGGCTCGCATCCAGCAGGATTAGCATTCCTGCAGCCTACAAATAGGAAGACCACCCAGCTAAGCAGTACGGCCCACTCGCTTCTGGATGAAGTTGGGGAATTCTCTAGCTTTGTACAGAAATAAGGAGAGCAAGGAAGTGCTGCAGGAGAACCACCAGAGGTGCAACTCAATCACCTCCATACTCCAGGTCTCTGCACTTGCTTCCCCTCTCCTGCACACTTACCTGCTCAGGCCCAGTGAGGGCAGCAGCAAGACCATGAAGATGAGGAATGTGTAACACTTGTGCATGGTGGTCCTGTTCTCTCCAGACCTGGGGGCAGAGAGAAAGCTGTTAACACCGTCACCGCACCAGCAAAGGGTGCCCCCACATAGCAGAGACTGAGAGCTCCGTGTATGTGCCATGCCTGGCCACAGGGAGGAGGCTATCACAGGGTGGCTGACAGGGACAACAATGAGAGAAAGAAGAAGGCAGTTGAAAAGGCAGGTGATTTTTTGGGGGGTGGGGCGGGGAGAATAAGCTACCTTCAGTAATCTGCAGCTGCCAGAAATGCCAGCTGAAAGAGCTTGTTTTAACATATGGCGGGGCCTGGAAGCTTGGAGAAGGGTAATGCTGCCTAGCAGCCCTGCATCCCACCACACAAGTGTGGAGCGGTCTTGTGCACATACCTCACAAATAGCATGTTTGCCAGTGCTCTGCACGTCAAATCCATTCACTACTGCCAGAAGCCATGGCAGCCAAGACAATTTTCCCTTGGGAAAGTGATGACTTCCACACCACAGGCACACCACACCTGCACGCTCACTTTAGCCAAGACTTCCCCTTGCTACTAGCATTTCTCAAAGGCACTGGCCCAAGCTCCTCTCACTTTTCCTCTTGCAAAGTATATCACTCTCTGCTCAATATAAGCCCATGCTGCACACCACCACCCAGCTAAGGGTTGGCAGAGCTGTCCACAGCAGGCCCCAAGGTGACCACAAAAGGTGCCACATGACACCACACTTGGAGTGAAGACAGCAATCCAAGCAGGAGGAGCTGGTCACAGCTTTGCATTAGTGAGAAGTATCAAAATGCCAGGCAACAAGCCAGGAACAGGCACTGGCTGTCCCTACCTGGTCCAGTGAGCTTCAAAAAAGGCAGAGTAATACACAATGGTGGGCAGCAGAGCGGAGAAGCACCACAGCAGCAGAGTTGGAAAGAACTGAGTGATGATGGGGTTCTGCAACAAGACAGAGAAGAGACTGTGCATTACACACAATGCAGCAGCTCTCACACTTATCACAGGTGTTGCGTTTACTGATGCAGAGTTCCCAGTGCCACCTGCTATGACAGTGCAGCCCAGCCACTCCCAGCACCCCCATACTGGAGGGCTTGGGGGGCACATGACATGCAACCTTCTCCTGAACAACCTCTCCTTTGCTCTCAGGCTGAGAGGACCTCGGATATGCTGACAGTTTCTCTTGCTTTTGTGCCTTAGGGTGGCTTCAGTGCTACCCATCATGCATCCCTCCCCAAAGACCTTACATTGAGGTACTCCACAGGCTTGGTGACATTGAACTTGTCCATAGTGGTGATGATGATTGCAGGGGTGGTGAGGAAAAAGAGGAGGATGAAGAGGACCACATTGATCACCAGGCAGCGGATCCACCAGATGAAGCCCCGGATGGAGAGATGTTCCCTGGGTAGATGAGACCAAAAGGGCATCAGAAACAACCACACCAAACATCGAAGTCACAATACAGCCAAGCTTGTATGAACAGAGCCTGGAGAATCTAAGGCTTTCCCCCTCCAAGCTGGATCTCTAACTCAGTGAAGCCAGCCTTCAGCAAGACCACCACCCTCAGTTATCAGACTGTGAGGGTGCGTGCTCTCTTTTTATCTCCACAGACCTGCTAAGCCCTGCTGCTGCTCACCAGTAAATGTTTTGTGGGTCAGGGGCATAACTGACAGTCCAGTTGGAAACGTGCAGAGATTCACTGCAGGAGGAGGCCCTGGGCTCCCCACGACATGCACAGCCCTGGCACTTGCAAGCATTGAAGTCTTTGAGGATTCTGGAGAAGAGAACAAGGGAGATGCTGTCACAGAGGGCTAAGGCAGAAACAAGCTGATGCAGATGTCTTGGGGCTGGGATTTCTGATATAAAGGAGAGTTGTGAGATGCCACTGTCCTGGGGAAGACAGGACCTCTTGCAGTACTCACATGGCTGTGATAGTCTCGTTATGGAAGGTGACAAAGGCCATCCCCAAAGGCTTCTCATTCACCTTCTCCTTCTCCCGCTTGTAGTCATCTTTGAGTTTCTCCTCCAGCTTGGTGTAGTACTCAATGGCTTCCACCTGGGCAGAGGGACAGGCATCAGAGCAGAGACCTGGGGACCTCACCCCTTAGAGCTGCCATAGCAGCACAGCGGGGAGACAGCAGGCAGTCAGGACAACCTAGGCTAAGCTGTGGGGCAGCAGCTCTGTGGCTGAGTGCCAGGAGAGCCATGATACGCTCCCTGGTCCCAGACTGAGCAGCTGGCAGGACCCAAGCATGCTGCAAGTCAGCGTGGGCAGCACAGGGACCCAGTGCCCACAGTACCCCTCTGCCCAGTGCCTTCACAGCTCTCTTCACACCTCCTCACAGCCCCTGATGACACAGCAGCACAGGTGGCCACAGGGCTTGGGGTTGATCATGGATGGGGTGTTCTCCTTGCTCTGCAGGTTGGTGAAGTAGATCCGCCCGCGCTCAGCTTTCCTCCTGAAGCAGGAGAGGGGAAGAGAAAGAAAGGTGTCTCAGAAAACCTCCACGTCACCGGACTTGAAGAAGAAGTGGATGAAAAGAACTCACACCTCCATCTTCTGTGACCCCCCCACCCCAGCCTTCTATCCCCAGCCATGGACTGGTTACCTCTCAGCATCGAGAAACATCAGCCGAGCCACATCATAACAGGGACGTGCTTCCAGCACAGTGCAGTTGGCATAGGCCTCCCTGTGGATGGAAAGTAGCTGCTTGTCATACATGGCATCAACTCCCCTCTTTATAGTGTTTCTGAACACTACCTTCACAGTTTTTACTTAGGTTCCAATGGAAGACGATGACTTCTTATTGTTTTGATTTTGGTTAAAAAGAAAAATATACTCTTCTACAAAGAGCATGACCAACAGAGAAGCAACAGCACAGCATCCTGCCGTCACTGCTGGAATGCCTCCTGCCTGCATCTCACCTCTATGAACTTGACAGCTTTTTCATGACGTGCCCTATCCCACCATGTACCATGCTGACCTGCTATGGCTCTGCAAAAGATAGCTCGGTATGTCTCAGCACGTTGAGATAAAAATTCACACAGGAAAATAGCAGCAAAGTGCCCAAAATAAGAGCATTCACTGATTTTGACCAGCTTCTGCCCCAAGACCTTTAGTGTATTATTGCTGTTCCAGGCAACATCAGCATCACTCCACTACAAACATTCCTGTTACAGAGCAGCCTTTAATTAGGAATAAGTGAGACTCACTCAAAATGCTTCTTGATCTTTTCTGGCTCAGCATATTTTGAAATCCCATTGATGAAGAGAGTTCGCTTCACCTGAGAGGAAGAAAGTGAAGATAGGTGTGGATGGAGTAAAAGATCAGACTGAAGTGAAAAAAAAAAGTGAAAAAACAACAAGGCTCAAGGCCTGAGTTAGCAATAGAAGGGCAGCCTGGACACTTTGGGGAGCTCTGCTCCCTGACGCCTATACTTCTACTAGCTGTTGGCACCCCGCACATGATGTGCTACAGATGGACAGGGTAGGGGCTCACACTGCAACCGCCTGAACAGAAACAATGGTGTTAAGAAATCAGAAGAGCAAAGACAGCTAAGGTACAGCCCCAAATCCAGAGAGCAGCTGGAGCAACTCTTTAAACATGGGTCCCCCACGTGTGTTCACCCAGCTCAGACCTCTCTCACTTCTCCAGGCGGCACTAAGAGTGGCTGCTTCAGAGGAGATCTGCCTTCGGCCAGGCAGAACAAAGGAGACAAACCACAACAGCCCCAAAGTGCTACAGGAAGGGGAGTGCTTGGAACCCACTCCCAGGCCACCCAACTTGACAGGAGGCCACAAAAAGTTGTGCCTGGGGCAGTGCTCAGACCCCACTTACCAGGTCATCCTCTTTGTAGCGCATCTTGGAGGTGTGCCGACGCATGCTGTACACCGTCAGCAGCAGGTACAGGAAGGCAAAAGATGTGTGCAGCCACAACAGGTTATTCCTGACACAAGAAAGAGGAGTGCTTAAAGCCAGCACGAGGCTGCCACTACAGCTCAGACAGATCTCTCAGGGACCCCTTCTCCAAAGGCGCTGCGACCTCGAGTGGTGTAATTGGCACAGTATACGCATGCCCTGCCAACAACCTCCAGGAGCTCAACATGGAAATAGGAGCAGGGGTAGCAGCCTTTTGTGGAGGGCAGAAACACAACCTTCAAGGAGGTAAGGCTCTGCAACAGGTGAGCATCTAGAAGATGCATCCTGAGAACCACAGTTATCCATCCCACTCCCATCCACACCTACCCAGAATTCAGGTTAGCGATCGTTGTCCTCCCAAAGCTGTATGCATTGTTTTCTGGGGAGAAAGAAGCAGACGCAGATACATTCAGTTATACTGACGGGCTGTGGCAGATCTCCAGCAGGGTGTGATATAGCAGGAACCTCACCTGCAAATCACCCCAAAAACCTAAGCTCCCCAGGACAATCTTCTGGATACTCCATGTCCAAAGTGGGACAGGAGTCAGGTTTATCTGTGTTACTCCCTGGTGAGCTGAGGCCTGGCACTGATAGCAGCTTCTCCACCTGGCTCCCTGCCCTCACCTAGCAGGTCCCCTGAGAAGTTGACAGGCAACACGATGCCCACGGAGAGCACACCCACAGCCACCAGCAGCCCGATGATGTGCCTCTGGAAGGACAGGTAGTGCACTGCGTCACCTCCACACTTGTCCCGGATCTCGTCATCCCTGACAGGGAAAGAAAGGCAATCAGGCCATCTTTTTCAGCACTGGAGGGAATGCAGAAAAGCACAGGGTGATGGCTACCCATGCAGTCGGTTTGAATGTGCACAGCACCCCTGGAACACACCCTGCAGAACTACAGCCATGCCCTGGGCATTGACTCCAGCATCTGGCCATGAACCAGCTCAGGCAGAAGCACACCTGTGCACAGCTCTGCTCCCCACACCATCTTCTGCCATCAGAAACGGGCAGCTGGGCCCACACACACCCACACCTAACAACCATTCCTGCATGCCCTGATCCCAGAAATGCTTAAGAGACTGCCCTTGAGTGCTATCCGGCTGGCAGCATCGCCCTGCCTCCTTCAGTCCACCCTTCACTGCCAGAAACTTTCCTTACACAACAGTGCCCCTAGCAGGAACCACAGAGGAAGGGAACACTTCTGCAGCGTTTCTGAGATAGGACTGGGGACAGGGGAGATGTGGGTTGAGTAATTTCTGTCACAAAATGGCTGCGTGACCTCAGTTTTGGCTCTGGCACAACTCGTATCATCCTTGCCATTGCTCGTCCCCTCCATACAGTCTGCTCAGCCCCTTCTCTGAAGCCCAAGAAAGGACAGTGACTTCACACTGCTGCACAGGGCTGTTGTCCCAATGCCCTACACTGCCCTTCTTCCTCACGCAGTCCCCCTCTGCAAATCCTGGGGCACTTACTTTATTCTGAAGATGGCTGTCAACCAGGAGCAGAAACCCTGTGCAGAAAGAAGACAGGAAGGTCTCACGTCACTGTGTGCTCCCATATTCCTGCTCCCTCCTCCAAAGGTTTGGGAGACCAGGCTGGCATCCATGAACCCCCACAGATATGACTGAGGACAAGGAGCCCAGATCACAAGCAGCTACCAAAATGTGCAAAGCTGCAGAAAGGCCTAGGTGGAGGAGGTGACAATGCTACTGCATAGGGCACAATTCTGCCACATGACTGTCCCCCACCAGCAGCTAGCTTGGCCCCCCTGGGAAGCCGTGGGCTCCTAGTTAGTGTAAGTGCTCTGAAGAGCCTAAAGGATGCCCAGGAAAATAATCACACAGGCCTCACACAGTGGTACTGCAACCACCATCCTGAAGAGGAGCTCTGCACGGACTGGAAGAGCAGAGCAGGCCAAGCCAGTGCTTCTCAAAGTACATCTAGTGGAGGCATATTTCCTGGGAACTTCACACCCTACTGAGCTGCACCTGCCCTTTAGAGAGGACTGCAGCAGTAGACTGCTTACAGGACAGATGCCCATCAAACCAGGTAGATGTACGGCTACTAGATTAAGAGCATGATCAGAAGCCAAGCAGTACTGTGCCTTGGGCTCTGTACCGTACCCTCAGGCTATAAGGTATGGGACCTAAGGCTCCGGAATGGGCGAGCAATGCTACTTCTGAAGAGCACTTGGTTCTCACAACCTGTGGCCTCCCAGCTGCCCACAGGCAAGGAGTTTGCCTCTTGCAGCTACTCACATTGTCCCTCTGGTCAAAGTCCACAGAGCTGGAGACGGAGGTGAGGCGCTCGTAGCGGTCGTGGTTGTCAGAGTGCAGGGCGGAGGCTATGCTAAAATGACAAACGTTGAGGGAGAAAGTTAAAAGGTGAGAGGAGACAGCTCAGCCAGGAACCAAGAGCACCCAGAAGGCCAGCAGTTAATTCAGGTCAGTTTGCCCCGGGTGAGACGGAGACAAAACAGCCTCAAAGAGCAGAGGGCAGCAGTAAGCAGAGACCCCTCCTTGGGCAACACTGCACAGACAGCACTCAGAGACTGCTCCCATGCATGGGGCTGGGCTCTGGCAGCCTCCAGGGACTTAGGGATGCTGCACCCTCTGTGCCCCTTCTCTGAAGGGCACATAAGCCCCTGCAAGGGAGAGCTGGCAGCAGTCACCACAGAGGAGAGACTGAGACTGTTTAGTGCAGAGTTTAAAGAGGAAAGAGGAGGTGTGAAGGAGACAGTGCTACAAGTGGGGCACTCAGTTGAGGGCTCCTGTTTTCCCTTTTGCACTACAACTACAGAGATGAGCACAGAGGGGAGCATTAAAGGTACCAAGAGGCATAAAGCAGCTCCCAGGCTACCAGGGAGAGAGCTCTGGAGAGGCCCTGGCAGCATCTTCCCATCCCTGGGGCACCCCTACCTACCCAGTCCCCCAGACCTTAGCTGCCTCAGGGAAGAGGAAAGATAGGAGCCTGGTGGACCCACATCACTGCTATAGCAGTGCCTCAGTGAGAGGAAACCCAAGGAAAGAAAGACACTACTGGCATGGTCTGTGTGCTGACTGAAGCCAGGCTGAGCCCAGCTGCTCGCTCATGGCTGGCTCTGCTGTCTGCCTGGGAGTCCCCAGAGAGGGGGCAGGGAAGCAGATAGGAACAAATGGCTGTAGGTTGAAGGGCAAGAAGCAAATATCCCTGACCGCTGCATCCCAGACACAGGCAGGGATCTCAATGAAGAACTGGCAGCGCTAGCATCCAAGGCAGATAATAGACCCCAAAATGAATGGAGGTGAAGGGTAGGCTGGCAAAGATAAAATGAATGGTCCAGATACCTAAATTAAATAGCACCTGTAAGATGACAAGATGACATCGGGCTGGGACCTTGGAGCTACAAGAAGAGATATGGCTAAAAGTAAAGCAAACAATAAAAGCAGTCTCTCTGTAATGAGTACAGGTGAAAGAAGGATCAGATGGACAAGAACCCAGAGAAGAAACAGATGAGAAACACAGACTAGAGACAAGTGGTGACATGCCAGAATGGCAAACAAACTAAGACCTTTGTGACCCTGCTGAAGGCAAAAGGATGGCACATATGGCCTCCCTCGGAGCAGAGCAGCACCTGCTGAGTTTCTAGCTGGAAGCAACACCCAGGGGAGAAGAGAGATTAGCTTAAGGTCATATGATTACAGGAGAGGAGATTAGACAGCAGCACAAGGGCCTGTAACTTCACAGCCCCACACCTACACTCTGGACCTTCAGCCTTCTGAAATCCCAGAGGCTTTGCAGCTGAATGAAGGGAGAGGGTGAATTTCTGCTGCCTGCAGCCCTGAGGAGACCCCAGTGTGATGACACTGTGTGAGCTTCTGGCTTCTTGGTACTGGGAAAGTAGACAGTAGGGCAACACTAGAGGGAATAGCTGCAAAGAACGCCATGTTGTTAGATCAGACTAACAGCTCCATGCAGGATGGACCATACCTGGGGATGTACATGACCAGCACTGCTGAGAAGACAGGTTGCCAAGACTTTCCAAGGCTGGGAGAATGGAGAGGGAGCTGCAGGGGGGATACCTGCATCTAACTGGAGGCTCTTGAAAGCCACGCACTATCAAAGCGAGTGGAAAGAGGCAATGCTGCCCTGAACTGAGAGGAGATTAAGGTGGGACCCAAGGAGCCTTCTCCATGCCTGCGGCTAGAGAAGAGGAGGGACTGGGTTTGAGACACTGCCAACACCAGGCTCCAGGAGAAGAGGCTGCCAGGCAGCTGTGCAGACAGTTTGCTGTGGTGCGATGCATGAGCTCACTGTGTGGATAGCAAGACCTGCAGGGCTCTCCATCATTACCCTTACACACGGAGGTGGGAATGGGCTGCCACCTCCTCTTGGCACAGACTGAGTCACTAGGAGAGCTGATGGCTACCTCTGTTTGCTCTGGCAAATGTCAGGATGAGGGTGCTTGCTAGCTTTCAAAGGGACACATTAAAGAGGTTATGCTCCTGCACATTCAATGACTGGCAGTGCCAGGCTGCATGCGAGTCTCTAACCCACTGCACGCCACTGCACCTCTGCGTGGAGGATAGCTAGATGGCAATCTGCTACCAGATTTGGAAAAGCACTGACCAGGACGAGGTTTCCTTGCTGAGCTCCACAGGCTTTTGGAAACTTCTGCCTACCAAAACCAACACAGCTCAAGCACTGTGCTTGGAGGGCAGCAGAGAGATTCAGCAAGCCCAGATGAGTAATGGGAAGAAGCAGCAGCAGACCCCAGAGAGAGATGAACACCCGTGAGGATAACA
>PPHD01019833.1:0-13917 GCA_002909625.1 Bambusicola thoracicus
TAACTTAAAGAACAGTAGCAGTATTTTAAACTTGAACCACACAACTTTATTTAAACAATTAAAGTTTGTTATTCCCTGAGGATATATTCTGTGATATATGGCTTAATCATTATTTTGTAATTTGTTCTGTAGGGAGTGAGTGAGGATCTTCTAAAAATTTAAATAGAGACCAGTTGATTTTTTTTTTAATATTTCTTGTCTTAATCTTGCTTCTGATTATACATGATTCTGTTTTGTGTGGTAGAATGTCAAAGGACTTCCAGTTTGGTTGTATGCATTCTTGCTTCAAATGTTGATCAGCGTTTATTGAGAAAGGTATCAATTTTGTACATCTGAGTTCTTTTTTGAAAATCCTCAAAAGAGATCAGGCACTGATCCGTGTTTTTGTGCCTTACTGGACTGCACAGTATATTCAGGATATCCTGGATATCCTTTCTTTACTACCATTTGTGCTATCAAACAATGTGCAGCTATTATTTGACATGCATTTAAAGAAAGTGATGAGTTTTCTGTATTGGTGATGTAGAAGCAAGAATACCAAGTTTGTACTGAATGGGGAAGAAGGCGGTTGTTAGCTTCAGAATAAACTAGTAGGAAATATCTCTCAGGAAGCAGTGTCTTGAATAGCCCCACCGTGCTTTGCTTTGGAGGATGTTTAAGTCTTGGATACTTCTGTATCTAAGTTGGTATAATGAATAGCATGAATAAACATTAAAATCCCTTGTACCGATTTGAGATGTAATGAAAATACTGAAGTACATTGATTGTAGTGCAGTGATGCACTGAATATGTTGTTAACATAGCTATCTATTCCAGTAGGGCCACAAACAGGTAATTTGCTGTCACTGAAGTTTGGCTTAACACCATGCTCCATTCTGTTTGTTTCATATGATGTAGGTATATTTCTAGGAAAACAAAAAACAAAACAAAACAAAAAACCAAAAAACATTCAAGATTAAATGAGTTGTTAGAAAAATCACCTGAGGGCAAAAAACATGTAATTGTATTATTATTTTTTTTCCCATTATGTTGCCAATGCATAGATAAAACCATGTCTCTAGAATGCACATACCGGAGCTTAGAAAATGGAATGTATGTATGAAGTATCTGATAAATAAGAACAGGATTCCTTATTTCTGTAGGTAATTCTAAGGCAATCTTGAAGGAAAGAAGAAAGATTATTTCACTGTCTGAATCCCCTGATTCTCCAGTGTTAATGACATATTCAGTAAATCAGTACTGAATTTTTTTAGCTGTTTTTTTAGCTGTTTACCATGGAGTATTAAAATAATGTTTTAAAAAAAAAACCTCTGAGAGAATTTCCACCTTAAAGCTATGATTTTTTTTATAGTTTAAATAGTAATTTTAAATAAAAACTGGAGCAGGTCTGATAAATTCTAGTATAATTAGTTCACTGTCTGAGGAATGAACTAAGTCTGGAAGGGTCCACTGGAGAGATGCTTGCTGAAAGTACCCCTTGTTGTTAAGAATGAATATGTAAGTGAAAAGTATGTCTGAGAATTTACTCAGGTTTAATCAGGGTTTATAAATGATCGCAGCCTGTTATCTCTTTAATGTGCCTCTGGAAAGTAATAAATACATACAGAGTAAGAAAAAAGGTGATGGTGTTTGCATTGGTAAATTGCAAACCATACAGTTGTTGCCTTCACCACTTACATACCAAAGGCTATGGGTAAGCCAGTCTGTGCCTGAAGAATAAAATTAAACACACATCTACTTTTCTGAGTTAATTAAATGCATTGAGACTTCAGATTTAAAAGAATAATTGCTGAAGTGATGACACTGTGTTAGAAGCAGTTGGTCACGCAGTACTCACAACAGACCAGTTCCGATGCTCAGCTCCTAGAATTCCTGTTTTAGGGGTGTTATTTTACTGAATTTGGTAATGCACTCTAATGTACGGTATTTCTCGGATCTCTGAGTGGCTTTGTCTGAAGCCCTTAGCTTTTGATAGAGAAGAGCCACGCATAGGACTTGTTTTTGCTAATCCACAGCTGGAAATGATTCCACTTTAAATTGTGTGGTGTATTGTACTTGTGCAGTGGGACACACTGCATCTGGCACAGTTCAGTTGCACTGCCAAAGACAGTAGCTGACACCAGGAAATGTATCAGTCTTATTCTCCAGTATTGCTATTTCCCGAAGTCTCGTCTCCAACTCTATCTGGATTTGTAAAGGAGGAGGGAAGAGATGTTTTGGTGGAAAAATGTCATTAGCACAGGAGCAGATACTGGTATGCTAACCTGTACCCTTAGCTGTCTTGAGAAAAAGCCCTCCAAGTGAAGATCATGGGCTGGGGTGAGTAACTGTTGGAGAGTGGAGGCAGTGCCTATTCTGTAAGTGAGGTGCTTCCATACCACGCTTGTTCTGTAGGTAGTGGTGGTGCTTCAGCTACGTGTTAAAGTAATACTGCTGCACGGATTTGTCTTGAGGGCTTGGGGCTTTTTAAAGTAATACTCTTAATGTTAATAATGCCTAATGATTATCTGATGAATTGAGAGGTGGTAATCGCTGTGTAAATGGTATGCCTGTGTTTCAGAGCACTGTTTTGAATAACTATTCAGTTCTGGTTAAGTATGCAATTCCAGTTTGCTTTTTCTTCTTTCCATGTGAATTATTTATAGCTAGCACAGACACATCCTTTTGAGACATTCCAGTCTTATTATGCATGTATTATACTTCTGTATATATGCATGTATTATACTTGTGTATGGAAGACACAGATACAGCAACAATCCTTTAAAGTTTTGTAAAGAATATTCTATATTCATGATATATTGAAATATTTTTTCTGTGTTGATGACGCATGGAGAGGTACGTATGTGTTTCTATGGCAAGGATTGCAAAATATATTTTAGGTAAAAGAACTGGTGGATATGTGCACTTAGAACTTATCCTGACCCCAAGTTAAACTGCTTTTGAGATTTGGAGGTAAAAATAAATAAATCTGTACTGTAATTTTTTGCAGAACTTTGCAGTTTGATTCCATTAGGAAAAGGAAAAGCAGAAGTACTATAGAGTAGTGGCTGTCAGTCTGAGCAGAACCTAGTAGTAGTGGAGCTCTCATTAGCCTGTCTATCAGGTGAGATCTGAAACTGAAGTGTTGACCACTTGTGGTCATTAAAGAGCTCACTTGCTGTTCACAGGAGTAAAGGTGTTAAATGCAGTGTCTTGGTTAAATTCCAGCTTGTGAAATTGGATTTGCTCTAAATTTCCCTAGCAGTTTAATTCACTGCGTCTTGTTCTTAACTTTTGTATATTAATGCTTTGAGTTATTAAACAGCTGCTCAATTGTATCCAAAGTGTGTCTGCTTTTCGTTGATAGGAAGAGTTTTGTAACACTATGTGTTAGGTTGCATAAAGAACTATAGGAAAAAGTTATAAGCAATCTAAGTGCAGTGTTAAAATTTGAACAAGCAGTAACTTGCGCATGTGTCATTTGTGCCAAAAATATGTATGATGTGCTAATTACTGGCTTTTAATTTTAAGGCCAAACCCTGCAGGTTAGTATCAAGTCATGCCAATATTCTGGCAGGATGGCTGAGCAACTGCTCTGCGGCATGTAGCACAATCCTGATGTCAAAGCATACCTTCATAGCATGTAAAAATGTGTGGTAGAAAATTCCGTGCAACTCTGGAATATATCCATTTAGGGGTGGGTATGTTTGATGTCTTCTGCTGATCAAGCTAGCAGATGGGCTTTGTATTGTGGAAGATGATCAGTGTCATTAAAGAAGAAAAGTGTATGTTAGTGCAGTTTCATGTTTCCAGCGCTTGCATGTGCTTCTTAGTCTCTTTGGTGCTCCCAGCTGAAAACAACTTCTTTAGATTTAAACCATCGTTGGGTTCTATAAGAGAGTGAAAAATAAGTAATCTTTACCTCAATACTTGACTTTTTCATGGAAACTTAAATATTTGCCTTATTTTCATGTGTATTTTGGTATGGTATTTCTTTAATTAAGAATTTGCATGATTAATGTGTTGTTCAGGTATACCTGCCTCTGTGATACAACTGTAGTAAAAAGGAAATGATTTTCCTTGATAAAACTTGTTGGACAGCAGCATGGAGTGAGCTGTTGCTCGTGTTTTATTTTGCTTTTTTCAGGTTGTGCTTGTCTTACTGGTTCAGTTCAAGCATTCTACAGCTGATGGAAATGAAACAGAAAGCAAGCTAAGAAGTGTCTTTTTATTTATACTATTATAAATAGAGTTTATATGCTTCTTTATGGTTGCTAGCTTTATTGCCATCTTTATTTCCTCTTTGCAAACTGCAGTATCAGTATCTTTTAATTTTCCCTCTGAATCTAATGTTTTGATCTAAGAGTGCAGAAAAAAGTGGTTATAGAGGGAGGAAAATAAACTAACAGTTCAGTGGCACTTTTTTTTTTTTACCTTGGCCTTGTTGAACACTACATGTCATAATAGGTCTTGAGCGTTTCACCAGCAGGAGTGACTGTTGCTCTGTATTGTTATCATACAGTCACCAGGCCACTTCATATACATCTCAGAAACAAAGAGAAGAATGAGAAACACCATCAATCTGGTCTCCCTAACTGCAGTGAGAATTTTATGTGGAATGAAAAATATGTGTTTGAACCTCTGCCCAGTGAGGAATTGGTCTTGATGATGGATCTCTGAGGAGAAATGCAGTCTTCTCCCACAGGATTAACTCAGACATTATGCTCTTACTTTGTTGGATTTAAAACTGATTCATTAAAAAAAAACCAAACACCTTTGTTAATCAAAACAGCAAATACAGTGTGCTGTGCTGTGCTTCACACTATAAGGCGCTCAGGTCAGTGAGAATTGGTCTTGCTGAGGCATCTGCTTGTTCACATGACAGCTACCATCATGTCTATGCTGAGTCCCCAACTCAAAAAGCTTAAAATTTACCCAGAGAGATTTGTTCTGTGCTTCCAGTAGCTGCTGTGTAACTGTTAGTATAAATCATATTGTGTACGCCCAGGCAGATGAAAATGCTCGCAAAGAATTTTTCAGGTTCTCTATCTGAAGCCATTTTTATGTAATATTGATTGATTGATTTTTAGGAACTGTCTCCTGTTGTATTTTTGTCCAGTTATCTTTTCAAGAAGAAATTTCTTTCTTTCATTTTCATATTCCGAACAATCCCTGGGGCTTTGCCGTTTAGCAGGACAATCTATTTATGCTACAGTGCATTTCTTCTAGCAGCTACAAGTAGAAATCATACTGACTGCCTAGACTTATGAATAAAATACTACTGTAGTTTGATTTTCATATACAAATTGCTAGCACCTACAAAAGCAGGGAGATGAGTTGAATGTTCTCAGTGAGCTGAGTTTTAAGTGAAAATCCCCTTCACGGCACCATAACTAAGATTCATATTTTTTCATATATGAAGATGATAAATCGCAGTTGTACAATACACAAATACTATTTTCAGTACTGTGATGGAAAGATATCTTTGTTCAATTTAGTACATGTTGTTTAATGTCTAGTTCAAGAAATATTGTGACCGTGTGCGATTAGTCCTGTTAGCTTTACTAGGATTATCCACTGCTTTAAATTTTATCAGATGTCTAATTATTTGTGATAGCATCTCTGGACAAATAATAATAATATTTTGGTAATAATTTGTCACTTCAGCATAAGCATTGAGTATCTAAGTAAATTTGTGAAAATCAAGAGACTAGTTCATTAAGAGAAGAAAAGCTGAATACAGGCAAACCCGGGAATTTGGCTCCAGTTTCCCCTTTATCACAATCATTCTCTAGAGCTTACGTGTGCATTCCATTTGCTTGTATCACATCTAGTTGATGGCTCTGTATTGTGTCCCTGTCATACTCTAAACTTGCTCACAGTTGTGCTCTTGGACAACAAATTCAACATAATTGGCATTCAATGCTTAGGCAGACCTGTGGTTAAATGTGTATGAAAATGGAAGTTCCCTATTGTCTGTAAACAGGTAATCTCATTAGTTTAATGATATTCTGTGCTAATGATGTTAGGATTCTTGCAATGCATGCATTACTTTGGGATGCATACTTTGCTGTGAATGAATATTCCATGGCAGCAATTTCTGCTCTTAATGTTCCTTTTTTAAACAATTGTGGGTCAGACAGGAGGTATGCAGTTAAAACTCTGAACTCAGACCTTCATTTCTGGGAGAGAATGAAGATAGTTAAGTCTCTAAACGTGGTCTTCTGTGTTTGTCCTGTACAGGAGATCATACTGAATACACTACAGAAACTTTGAGGATTTTATGGGCTTCTGCAGTCTCAAATGTACTGAAGGCATCTCACGGGTTTTCTCTGTGGTAAAACTCTCACTGAGGGAGAAATCCCAAGGTCCGAGATAGTAAAGTAACTAGAAGCTGGCTATTTCTTTACTTTTCTTCTTTTTCTTCTTTATTTTCTTCTTCCACTTTACAAAAGGTTGCAGTTAGAGTGATTTTTCACTTTCAGAAAGAATGGAAATTGAATAACAAAGGTTATGCCTTGTTTTTTTCCTATCACATCTGTTGACTAAGATATTCATTTTATCTTTAGTCATTCACATTCTTCCAGTGATTTGGGAATTGGGGCTCAAAGATTAGATTGTGAGAAATAGTGAGCAGGGATTCCCCGGTCTCTTCATCTCTTGATTACACACATTAGTCGTGAATCCAGCAGGCTGACAGAACAATTTTAGCTTGGAAGTGGCAATAATGATAGGTTAATTTAAAACATATTAAATAATCATTAAAGTTTGGGAATATACATGGGATAGAGTGTTGGAGTCATCCTTGATTGCCATCCTGTAGGGCACTTGCTAAGTTTGTGGATGGACCAAGAAGAGCTTGAATGTAGTTGAGCAACAGATCTTCATGTTGACTACCACACGCGGTGGTAAGGGCTGCTGCAGTGTGTTAGTACAGAGCGATGTGCTTTCCCTGAGCCCTAAATCTTCCCAGCTTCTGCATCTCTTACTTCTTTGCTGTCTGTTCTCTAACAGTATTGACTGAGAGCAAAGATTACACATGGCTGTTCTCCTTGACAACCTATGGCTGGATTTCTGCTCATCTGTGCTGCTTTGTGACACTGTCCTGAAACGGTAGCATAGAGTATAGCTGGCAGATTTTTGTTTTTCCTCTCAGAACAAGAACAAAAACCTCCAACCAGATACCTTACTTTATTCCTCATAATAATACATAGTATTTATGCCGTGCTCATAAAAGCTGCACAGACATGTTTTGGAGTGCAAACCAACTTTTGTTGGGTACTGAGGGACTAAGCAGGGACGTCCTCTAGCTGAGAACAGCCAGTGAGCACACACTTTCTGCTGTTGTGTTGCCCTGGGTAAGGTAAACACACAGGTAATGTTTTCATGGCTCGTGTGATGAAGAATACCTGCTGAAGCTGGGTCAGGTAGGTTGCCATCTCTTTGCATGCTGCTAACAGTTTGCATTCAGGCTTGGTCCTGGGTCCATATTTGCCTTCAACCTCTCATACTTGTAATTAATAACAGCGTAGGTTTAATTAAAGCTGGTAACCACCAACAGTGGAGTGTTGCTGACTGTACAGTCTGGATGTCTTCCTCAGGTTTTGTCTATCTGCCTTTTAATGTATTCTTCTGTCTAACAGGTAATTCCGTAATGCTCGTAAATAGAATTTTTAGAAGGAGGAATGAAGATGGAAGTATTCTTAGTGATTCTCTTTTACTATTTTGTCTTGTGATAATTTGGAGCAAATTGGGGGCTGTCATGTATGATGCAGCCTACAGAGCTTTAGCCTTTATCAGAGAATTACGATTTTAGTTAGGAAGCAATTCAGTCATCCAGAAAAGCTTACATAATGGTGAATGCTCATTGAACATTTTTTTCCCCTTTAAGGCAATAATGAACAAACAATCCACCCTCATGTAAAGAAGGTAGATACACAACATAAATGTTAAAGATAATTAATTTCCATTCTTTTGGGAGGTGTGTATATGGAAATCAGGCATCTTTTATCATTTTATCATTTATCATGTTGAAAAAGGCCCCTTAAGGTGTCGGAATCTGTGTAATAAGTGATTACTTGTAGCTAGCTTGTACTCAAATGTACAGAAACAATATCAAAGAGACAGAGAACCAGGAGACCTAGCATCTGTATCTCCACCCTTTTGGCTTACGTTATGCCAAATACATGACAACAGGAGGAAAATAAGATGGAGTGTAGTGGAATAACAGTTGCTTGTTTGAGGGAGTTAATAATTTGCCCGTGTACGTCTGGATTGTGTGACAGAAATAAAATTCCAGAATGTATTCAGATTTCAGAATGTATAGTTAGAATAAAACATTGATTTTATTTTAACTGGAGTTTTGATGTCTGAGCAATGAAAAATAAGTCTTGAGTTGCTGTGGTTATTGGAGTGGTTAATGGAGGAGACAACTCTTCAGACAGTAAGCGACTGTACAGTATTTAGGTAAGTGTTAGAATGAGGTGTGTAAAAGAAATAATAACAAGCAACGTTTAGAAAAACGATAGTATCTGCTGTTCTTAAATGTTTCACTTTTTTAAACAGGACAGCTCTACTATATTGAAAAATGATAAGGAAAGCAGATTGAAAACAAACATTTAAGTTTGTACTTTGAAAATAATACTTTTGATTTGTCCCAGACAAAATTCTTGAGTTCTTGTTCTGCTCTCCAGAATGTAGCATACAGTCCTGTGGATTTTTATGGACCATATTTGTCTTCAGAAGTCTAATGTTGTAAAAGAACAAGCAGTCATTACACATGAAGTGGACAGTGGTGTGACAACCGCTTGCCCCACTCGTTTTCAGGTAATGCTAAATGCTGAATAGTTCTGTTAGGGATCGTTACAGCCTGTAGCATCTCTTACAAGGTTTCCTAACAAAGAACTTGCTTTGGGTGAAGTGGCAGTTCAGAAGGAAAGAATGTAATGATCCTGGAAGGTTTGCAAGGGCTGCTGCGGCTTTACAGCTCCTATGAGTTGAAGTGTTATCCTCAGCTTATTTTATGAGAGGTTTGGTTTGTTTGTATTATTTCCCCCCCCCTCTCCCCCATGGAAACATCAGTGGTCTGTTGATATATGCCTGTTTATGTGCTTTCTGAGTGATCCCTGTTTGATCCTTCCTTCCTGCTAGTTTCTAGCGAGGGAAATGTTTAAATACTGTGTATATTTACAGTACTGTGAGATGAAGTTTTTTTTTTGAGATGCATCATTTGTAGATTTAAGAAGTCAGTTATGGCTGATGTTTTGCTGTCAGGTCTATTGGGCATTGTGTCTTTTCATTGTTTCACTGTCTTCATACATGACTATGAAATGAAACTAAATGTTCAGAAACTTTCAGTTAGTTTTTCTCTTCAAGCAGATCAGGCAGTTTGGCAGTGTTACTGTTGCCTTTTAAGAGAGTATAGCTGCTTGCCACCATGGAAGGAATCAGTGTTCAGGAAAAAGATGGTCATCAGTTGGTGTCAGGTATGCCTTCCAAGACTAAGACTAGTGAACTACTCCAAAGGCCTTGAAATTGCCAGACACTGAGAACTGTAAGGTCTCTATGTGCTTAAAATGAGGTGCATAAAACATAAAGCAATATTACTTTGTATCGTTGCTGCTTTACAAACTACTTCATCATATCCACCCTGAGCTCCAAGAGAAGGCTTGTGGTCCCAGCTGTCTCATTGATCATATGCCACTAGTTGTTGCAGCACACACAATTGAATTGCTTTTCCCTCAGGGAAACAATGTCTCCAGGTGTGCTAATAATAAAATTAATAGCTTAGAGAAACTGCTTGCCACAGCAGCCATGGCTCTACAATGAGAAGATCGATTCCAGTGTTTAACAGTCCTAATTCCATAGTGGATACTCGACTCAGCCACCGCTGAGATACGCTTAGTCTCACAGTTAATCAATACATCCCTGATTTAAAACAAAGAGCCGAGATGCAGGATTAGAAGTCTTTGTGAATAGAAAGATGTAGGTTAAAACTGTCAAAACCCTTCAACAATTATCTTAACATAAAAGTTAGGAGCGCTATATCTAGATCCTCAACAGGAAGTAAATGTATAACTGCTGAACATATCTTACTCATTTCTTGAAACAGCATTAGCTTGCAAATATTAGAAAGTAAAATGGCATTTGAATCATCTTGAGCTGGCATTTTGTAGAGCTTCATGAATTCTGATTGTAATTATGAATATTAATTTTGTGCAGATAATGTATGTAGAAATGCACTCCCGTTATTAGTCTGTCACGTAGTACTGCTGTCAGTAGCTGCAGATCCGAGTGCCAGCAATGTGTCTTGAGGGGCACGCGTGCTTTTCATAATGGGTTCTGAGGAGGTCTCAGTTCTGAATGCCTATAAATGTATCGGTTTGTCCTATGTACAAAATAAAATATGCATTCATAGAAGTTGATAGTGGGAAGTGGAGGAACATTACGTGTTATTGTGTGAGACAAGGGGCTCGGACTTTCAGTGGCAGCTTCTTAGTTGGAAAAGGAATAAGAAATTTGTAAAAAATTGCAGCTTGTTTGCTGGAGCTTTTTTAACCTATAATTTGATATAATGACAGCCATTATTGTTACTTGTCTTGCTTATATCCTTAGTTAATTACAATTTCAACATGGCTACTACCACAACTTGGTCCAGTTAGTGAGGAGGGAGGCAGCTGGAAGAGGTCTGAGACATTTCTGTCAACCATTAAGCATGGCAGTTCCCTGCGGAGGGAAAATAAGTACTCCTTTCCTCTCCCTCAGATTTTAGGGAGAGAAATTGACTTTAGCTCTGCCTGTTGCATTCAATACCACCAGAGGAGTGTGGCTCTGTTTGATTCTTCAGAGTTTAAGAAATGTAAGGATAACCATTAGAAGAAGTTTGATAGCACTGCCCTAATCTGGTGGAAGTCTTTGTAGGTAATGGGCAATTGGAAATTGTACCTGATCTGAAAAAGTAAAGCAGTTAAGGAAGGAAGTGCTTCTAAACAAACGTGAGTATTAAAGTGTCGTTCATAACATAACAAAGATTGATGTATGTGACATGAAATGCATAGTAGCAATGTCATTACATCCCTTACGTCACTTGAAAGAGGAGGAGGACAACATCTCTTGTAACAGCAGTGTAGCATTCTGAGCCATGCTGTGAAGTCAGCTCCACTAAGATCTCACTGCTGCTCCTAGGCTCCAGCTGCTGTACTTGGCAGTAACATCACCTGATAGAGAAAGATGAAAAAAAAAAAAGAGAAAATCCCTTATAAAAAACATGCTTGAAAGAGCACCCTAATTGCCTCCTGTTTACACCAACCACATCTTTTGTATGGGTGGGGACTGAAGAAGTGCTGGTGGGATTTTCAGATCTGTGAAGTGCATGCTGCACTTTGTCTCAGACAGCTTAGGTTTTCTCTCGACACTCTGGCCTTTTCTTGATAGGAGAGAGGCCTGCACCTATGTTGTTAGCAAGTGCATTTTGTAGGGTGAATGTTTCAGAAGTGGTGAGTAATTCAGCCATGGAAGTAGAGATTGCTGGTGGTATTGGCCGAACCATTTATTGTTGCAGCATTACAAAATGCCACTGAACTTTTTGGTGTATTTTAAAGTGTGTTCAGCTTTAAGGGAATTAGTTTCATGAGCTGTGGAGGTACGTCAGTAGCTGAAGAATAGACACAACATCTTATTTTTATGACTATCACACGTACAATGAGTTTTTATTAAATGCATTTGTGTAAGGAGTCATCTCAAGATGCTGTCTTCACGTGTAATGGATGTTGGTTCAACTTAGGGCAGCAGATGAGAACTGGCTTCAAATAGAAAAAAAAGTGTGGAGGGAGTAAGGAGGAGTCAGAAGTTTGCCTTTGTGGGCTGCTAATGCACACAAACATGATTTAATAGTTCTTTTATCTGCCCTTACTTTTTATAGAACTAAGGTGGCTGGGGAGTCATGATCTATATTTAATTAATTAAAGCACTTATTTTACATATCTGTTTTCTATGTACTCATTACTTTTGTAAGTAGAAATTTATTTTTAAAAACTGGAGAGTTATAGTATTCTATCATAGTCTTGATAGATTTTAGTAGTCTGCTTAAAAGAACAAAAAATCATAGAGTGATGTTGGTACATGAGGATTGAGAATGACCACCTGTAAATAGGAATCGGTGTGTGGATATTCTTATAAGTTGATTTAAAAGAAAAGTGAAGAAGCATAGCACGGTGCTACATGCTTCTCTGTGATAACCCTATCAAGATTCTCATCACAAATTAAAACCTACAGTTTTCTTTGCAGTTGTCTGGGACATGGGGTGACTGAGCTGGCTGGGCAGTGGGTAGACTGCGGGTAGCCAGCTCAGATGGTAACTCTAAGGGTCCCATCCTACTCTCAAAAGTGTGCTGCTTTGTGTATTACGTGGAGTAGGATGAAGAAAAACAGGTGGTGCAGCTGCTGGTGCAAGGTTGTGAGTTCTGTTTTTAAAGTGGGAGAAGGCAGCAGCTCTGTGAGAAGCGTTTCCTACAATTTCCATCTCTTTGTACCCCCTCTAAGTTCCCAGGGACCCATCTTGAGAAAGCTCATCCTAACAGTCATTCCTGTTGTACTGAACATGTCTGTGTGAGGCCAAGAGAAGGGGTGGAGAGGGGGGAAGCAAGACTCTGTGCTAAAGCTCTGCTGAAAGTAAAGAAAATCTCGTAAGGGGAAAAGGTATTCTTTTCTTTAACCCTTAGGCTATCTTCTTGATAAACTTCAAAGGTTCGCTGTGAGCATCAGAGATGTTAGCACTTCCTAAGTGGCTTGTAAAATGTGAAGATAAGCCTCAAATTAAGATGTTAAGCATTGTACAAGTGTTCTTATGGATCCCTCCTGTAACATCCCAGTATAACTTTCCAAAATGGAAGTATTTTCATTTGTGATGGCATTTAAAACATAGTACTGCAGAAGTGTAGCCCCCTCAGTCTTTGGTATTTTTAATAATTTATTTAAGAATAATGTAAATGCCTTCTGCCTTGTAGAAGAACAAGAGCTGTATTAGAAGCATTTTCTTTCATTTATCTGATAGGCTCCAGCTCCAATAACAAGATGTTGTTGTCAGGGATTAATTGTAATCGTGTTCAAACTGTCATCTCTTTAAATTAATTTGACAAATGAATCCAGGACAGATAACATTTTCAGTCATTTGTATAGCATGCGGTTTTGAGTTACCATTCAAAAAAATAAATATCCATGAGCCACGTTTCTGGAATAGTCATGGAAAAGAAATGTCAATGTCTAATAATTCGAAGGCTGTGTACTTCATTATTCTTCTAATGAATAGCTGAATTAGACTGCAAGTTTATAAGCTTCCTGTGAGTATTTTGTTTCCTTGCGCAGTGGCTGTTGGGTCTCACTTGACCATGTTGAAATGGTGCGAGTCTGATTGTTGCAATCTGAAATTCTCTTTGATCAGTTTTGTCAGCTCTGCTTTGTCCTGTGGGACAGACTTGTATGTCGTTTTGAAAATACTTTCCCTCTTTTTTTTTTTTTTTTTTTTTGCTGTGTAATCTTTTGCTGGAGAGTCAGGGAAGGAGGAACCCCGCTCTATCCCAGTTATCCTTGCCAATTGTTGGCTATTCTTGATAACACAATAGAGCTTTCGTTCATCAAAAAGTAAAGGATGAGTAATGTGTACTCTGCTGGAATACTTAAGAGGAAAAACAGCGTTACAAACCTGGATTCTCAAAGGGCAGAGATCCAAGCTGCTAAATGTTAAGTTACTAGAAGAAGGCTTTTTTAGCCAGTTACAGAGGGAGAAAGACTGTAAAAGTAGTTTTGAAAGGAAAGGAAGTGATATTTTTAGAGACTTGCAGTACAAAAGATAAGGCTGGCATTTCATTTCATAGATGTAGTTGTATGAGTGTAGAGCATCAGCTTAGGAAGGGCTACTCATTTCTGTGAGAGCTTTAGGTC